>WBNM01023385.1:193191-345320 GCA_013399055.1 Ramphastos sulfuratus | reverse complement strand
GGCTAGGGGCAGGGGAAGAGAGAGATACTATTCTTACTTTCTTGCTTAAGCTTAAACAACAGTTTATTTAAGTGGAATACACTTCAACAAGCCACCTCTGAACCATAGGGTTCAAAAGCAGCAGAACATAAATCAAAGCAATGTGAAGCTGTGCTAAAATTACACAAGAGCAAATTTGTTTGCCACAGAGTGAGAACAAATTAATTAGGGGTGGGAGATGACAGGGAGTGAAGAGCAGGAAGACAGAAGGGGAAGCAGTAACATGGTATCAGGACTAACATTTTCTGAACATGTCTTTAGATATTGTTTGATGCAATTGTAATATTTTTCTTTGAAAGTTGTTAAGCTTTCTTCTCCCCTGTCAGTTCCAGCAGAGTAAGGAGAATGCAATTAGAGCTAGCTATAAACCTGCTTGGTAACTCTCCTGTTTTAAGTGTTCATTAGATGAAGATAGATCTGCCCTTTTAATTCGGAGACATTGCATAGTAAGTATGAGTTAATAACTACTTAGGACTTCAGTCCCTGACAGAGTCACATATGCAGGCTCCTGTCTCTGAGAGAAGATAGACATGGAAAGAAAAAACACCCATCAAGTTAATCATGACCAAAAATCATTACCATCTAAGACTGAGTGTCTGATGAAGTCTCTTTCAGAATCATTTGGCACACTTGTTTATAAGGTCCACAAACAACTCAAGAAAACTTTGATCACCAGACATGGCACTGCAACTGTATGTTTCAGGAAAAGGACTTAGCTCCTGTTTCTCTGAATCTTGAAATTTACAGAAAGATTGAAAAAGAACAAAATTAAAATTGTTTGAGGACAACCAAAAGTTCATGGGTGTCACACATTCAATTTTCACAGCAGAGGGTGAGACCAATCTGTCAGTACCATGATGCAGAGGAGAACGGACACAACCTTCTCCCTTCTGCACATCCAGCTCAGAGGTGATAGCAAATCTGCAGTCTAGAGTTACTGGCAGCAACAGACTTTTCAAAGGCAGGTCAAAGCCCAGCTCAGTAGCATGCATCAGAGACATTCCTGTGGCTGCCTTTCAAGCACAGATCTCCCACTTGGCAAAAATTTATCTGGTGATGCCCATTTCTGATTCATTCTTTGCGATACGTTTCCCTTTCCTCCAAATACACACTGGGACTTCATCTATGTTTTGACTCTCAAATGCTGTTTGATTCATATTTGCAAAACCTTGTGCAGAAGTCTGATTGTCCTACAATCATGAAAAGATGTACATCCTGAAGACACATGTGAAAATCCTCCCATTACTTCTATGGCCCACATTTTTTAATGTCTATTAATAGCAACTTTAAGTCACAGCCACCTACATTTCTTTAGAACATCAGCCTTCTTCGTAACAGGATAAAGTACTTTGAATCACTCTTGAATGCATCTTGCCTTGTTTCTGTAATGAACTAACATACTTTAGATCAGCCATCATTTAAATTAATGAGCTTGCAATTGACAGAAATAAAGCAGTGAGACCAGAACTATCCAAAGGCAGTTACCTTGCTTGCAAGGATCTATTCTCTACATTCTTAGAAAGTAAGACCTTCATTTTACCAGTGCTGCATCAGGCCCTTCAGTGGATTCAATGAAAGCACAGGAATCCATCTGTGCAAAGCTCATTGCAGAAACACTGAATATATGGGTTGGACTTGATGATCTATGAGGTCTCTTCCAGCCTTGATGATACTGTGATACTGTGATACTGTGATATTGTGATATTAAGCTTGATCCTATAATCAAGTTTAATTAGAATCACTGAGATTTTGCATAGGTGTAAAGATCCATCACGATGATCCACTTGTAGAATCATAGCCTTAAAGACATAAAGCATCCTGTTGTTATTTCAAATAATCCAAGATGATTTCCTTTAAAGAAATTAGGTTTCATCTTACAGCTGGTTCTGCATAGTTAGGGCACTTCCTCTCCATAGGATTCCTGACATCAACTGACATAAGGCAGATTTTCTCTTGTAAGAGAAGTACAGAAAAGAACAGGAGGCATTAACAGGAATGAACCTCCTTCCCCTGCAGCACTCTTTTCTAACTGACTGCAAGTCTTCCCAGGGTCCAGAATTAATAAAACAGATAGTAAGATAAGGGTTGTTGTACTTCGCTCCTCACAGCATCTGCCTACTTTGCTAGAAGATAACATGCCTACACTTAGCCCTGGGTAATACTATGTAAACACAGAAGAAAAATTTTAACTAGAAAGAGTGCAGCAATTGCTAGCAGGGTTATGATTACATCACAGTAATCGACTCAAAAGTTGTAAGATTAGCTGTGTAATTAAAGGAGTAATGAAGCAATAGTTTGAGAATATGCAAAATTTGCAAGTACCACAGGACTCAAACTTATACAGTCATTTTAGTTTTGTATCATCTTGTTCTCTTCATTGTCAGTGGTACAACAGAGCATTAGAGAGCTCTCAAGCTCGCTCTCAGGAGCCTTCTCTTACTTGGAATTCCCTTTAAGAAATCTGAAGAAATATTACAGAAGAAATGAGTTTTCAGAAAAGGAAACAATATTCTTAAAACTAAACACATTCACATTATCCACACTTTTCGTATTGTTTTCCTCCTGCTCAGCATTTTCCTTAATAAACACTTGCAGGTTTCTGGCCTAAGATTATCATAGTAATTTTTATCGCAAAGTCAAACCCAATCTGGACGCATCTCTTTCTAAATCTATTGCAAGACTTATTGCAAGCTCTTTAAAGAAAAGCTTTCTCCATTTTCCACAACATGAGAAGCAAACCAGGAAGATGAAAAGTTTTATTCTTCATTAATATGTTTTTTTCCCCCAACATCTACAGGCTGACGTAAACAAGGCAGGCAAAGATGTACATGTTCTTCCTTCACTTTTCTCCTGTGTCTCAGAGCTGCAGGATTTTGTAATGTTTTCAGAGGATCCAACCTAGAAGGACAACTATGGAATACAAGAATAACACTGCTATGTCTAGAAATCAGAAAGCAAATGGTTACATTAGTAAAAATCTGTTGTGTTATTTTCTGTTTGGTTTTTTTTTTTTTAAAGTTAGGGCTACATTTCTGTTACACACTTGTCTTTATTCCTAAGCAAAAGAACTTAAAAGAAAATACTATCCTAAAGTAGACTGAATTTGAACAGAGAAAGATCTCCTTTCAAAGACACAAATATTTATTTCATTTTGCAAATAAATTTACCTCACTGCATCAAAAACATAACTAATTCCTAGAGCTTGCCCACCTTTTTAGATGGTGGGCTAGCCTAGTACTGCTCTGTCCCCACTCACATACTAACATGGTGCACGCAGAATGATACCTCATTTCTTCTTTCCCTAGAGGTTCATTTAGCCCATACCCAACCATGTCTCTAAGCTGCTGTCCATTTGGAATACATCACTAATTCAAACAAGGAAGATTAACCAGAAGCTTAGAAAAAAGCTTACTTTTTTCTGCTAAGAGTCTTGCTAGAAGTAAGTGTAAAAAGTAAGTCCTCCATCCTCATTTCTATATGCATCAGAAGTGAAGGCAAGCTCTTTCTTAGATTATATATATATGACTAGGTAGACCTATTCTGAAAAATACCCTATATTTTGCTTACAGTATCCTGGCTAGTTTTCTAAAGACTTCTGTACCATGCTCAAAGGTTCACACGGTGTGCTTTCCCCCACCTGGAACATTGGAAGTCACAACTATTTACTTTCTGAAGTCTTTGGGATAAAGACTTTAATAACACAACCTGAAAAAAATAATTAATTAGCCAATGATACTGACATCCCTTTCAATTCAGTTTGCTTTTCTAGCATGTTAATTCAGTGTAGGGAAAGAACTAACAGAGTAAGGAGCATTCAGATATTTTAAGGCACAGACTGAACTCAGGATTCCACATAATGCTAAATTTTTGGACTTACGTACTTAACTGTCTTCTATTTTAAGACTCACTCAGAATGTTCTCTTGCTTGGCAATTCACTGTCAGAGTATTTAAACACAGAGCTACAGTTGTCTAGCACTGCCTTAAGTTTTACAGACTCTAGAGGAAGAATGATTATGTATCAGATCTAGCTAAGCTAATGCTGTTTTTTTCAAACCAGTTCCAATTTTAATTATTGTGCATTACACTTCTACCGAAGAATCTAAGACTTTGTCCTTTTGAGTTGTGTAAGTAACATTGGAATTACAGGAAAGGTCTTATCTTAACAGAGTTTTAGGCTATACTCAATAGGCTGGTTAGATTGAGCATGAACTGAAGTCAGCAGCCTGTTTTACACAATCTCAATACTTCACAAACCTTGTTGATATCCAGTCATACATCTACAAATTTTCTTAGCGGCAAAGTCTGTGTTTCCCTCTGACTATATCTTATAAATTTACGTGCTAGTGCATTGACTCCTCCTCCTTTGCAATGGGAGCAGTCTAGTAGATGAGCTGCAGTAACGGACTACGTAAATGCCAACAAGTACACAAAGTCACTAGCTCACAGTAACCCAGTTATTTCTACATATCCTTAAATATCTGTTCTCAAAAACAGTTAAAATTAATTGTAAATACAGTTTGACATCATTCTATCACGCTCAAAGTGAGAAATTACCATATAAATGTCTTTGCCCTACTTCCACAATGTGCCCAGAGTTGCACCATGCTTCACAATTCATGCCTTTTGACACATGACTGCTAAACCGAGACTACTTCATACAACTGACAGCAAAGCTAGCACAAATTTTACTGCACAATGTGAAATTTTGGCTATGGGGAAAAACTGAGCCAGGAAGTCTGGTGAAGAACAACTACAATTCCCACAGACTTCTTCGTAATTGAGTCATATGAATTATTTCTTAAATTCTCCTTCATAACTGTCTAAGGTATGAGTTATGTACTCTGGGGCTCTTGACCACATAAAGACATTTACCTCATGCCCAGACAAATAAAAGCGACCTACATGACCTCCCAAACTAGCATTCTTAAGCTTAAAATTGCAGAGTAGGTTTAAAAAAAAAAAAAATTCCAAGAACTCAAGCTGCATTTTTATTTGAGAAATTTATATAAAGAAAGTGCATGCTTCAAAAATGTTATCAAAGTATTAAGCCAGATCCTGATACAATTTGACAATATTTACAATTCAGCCTCAGATATCTATTCCTTTGTGATATCTAAGATATATTTTCCTCACTGGTTGCTGTCATGAACCAATGCAGCAGTGCACTGATGCATTTACAATCTTGCATTAAAATTCTGTTGATCCCAGATATATGAACTTCCACTATTCTTTGTAAAACAAAGGTCCATCCCTGGAGATATTCAAGATGAGGCTCAACAAGGCTTTGGGCAACCTGATCTAGTGGGGGATGTACCTGCTTACTGCAGGGGTTTGGACAAGATGACCATTGAAGGTCTCTTTCAACTTAACACCATTCAACGACTCTATGAAGTTGACCTCCTCTATACTTTCCTCTTTTTCTCACAGGCTGTAATCGTCTAGGAACACACAACACAAATTAAGCATTGGCTTCAAATGGACCAAGTCTATACGTAGATTTGTGCATGTGCAAAATTATAAACTATAGCAACACAATTTCTTAGGCATAAGTCAGTGAAAAAGTTCAATTTCAGTGAAGATGTGCATCACTACTCTTGAACTACCTTAATATTTATGACATCCACTATGTGCATATATTCTTTTGTGCTCGGAGACAGTACATCAGATCAGTTTGTTTGGTGCTGAATTTGAAAATACTTTAAATGTTTCGGATTTGCTAGAATAGTAGCAGTAATTTAACATTCACTTTTCTCATGCACTTTTCCTTTAAAAAAAAAAGAAAAGGGTGAACCCTCAAAAATTTAATTTGCAGTTCCCAGGGCAAGCAGACTACTACTGGCCTGTAGCCATACATGGATGCACTAACATGAACAGAACAAGAGCTGATACTGGCATGAAGATTAACCTAACAATAATGTCTCAGTTTATATGAGTTTGACATAAAGTGCAAAGACAAAAAAATTTCAGTTCTACTCGCTCCACACAGTGTTTTGCATGAGATCAATTAACTTAACGTAACATGAAACAGTGACGTGGAATGCTCATGTATATAGACTAACCAGTAGAAAGGACGTGTTTATGGACCGCTAGGGAAAAAAAAAAAAAAAGAAAAAAAGAATGAACCAACACAGGCAGGAAACTGAGAATAAACGCTTGTGTCACATGCTGCCTAGAGGGAAGAGAAACCATTTCCTCCCAGACACTCAAACTGACTTTGAAGCTCTCAGAAGCTTGTCACTCTGCAGACTAACTGAACGGCGCCACCGTCCCCCGCCCCAATCTCACAAAGCACCCCAAGTACACGTTTAGCCCTTTAATAAGAACGGCATAAACAGCCCTCACTCACCACAACCTCCTGGGCCACCGCTCCAGGTCCCCAGGGTGGCGGGTGGCTGCCCTCTCTCCGGGCGCTTGAGACAAGCATGACCTCTCCTTCCTGAGCTAGCTGCTTTTCCTAACAAACGACCAGAAGGCTTTGCCTGTCTCCTCGGCCTGGCAGAGCCGAGACCCTGCAACTCTAAACACCAGAGATGTGCCACACGCCCCCACCCCCCCGCCACCACAGGAGAAAACAACAGGACTCCCAGCGCTGAGACTTTACATTGGGGGACGCGCCGCGGAGGGAGCGCGGCGACGCGGGAGAGAGCTGTGAGGAACCCGACGGCCTGAAGGGGCCGAGAGGCGCGCGCCGTCGCGCCCAGCCCTCGCTCCGCGCCTCGCGCCGCTCTGCCCGCGGGAGGGCGGAGGAGGACTGCCGGCAGCCCGCGGGGAGCCCGCTTTTCCTCCACACACAGAGTCACGTGCTCCAGGAGCCGCAAAGCAGCGACGCTTTTGCGACAGAGTGACAGCCAAATGGTGCGACATCCGCGGCGGCCGCTGGAGCAGCAGCCGCGGCGGCCGAGTGCTGCCAGGGCCGAGCGCCGCGCCTGGACGGGGGAGCGCACCGCGGTCCGGCGGGGACCGCACTGCACCGCGCCCCAGTGCCCGGCGCGACCCCCATGAGAGGAGGGGGGACGGCGGCGTCCCTCCCCCGCGTTCTCTTGCCTGCCTGAGTACGGAGCGCTCCCCCCGCCCCCGATGCGCCCTTAGTCCCGGCCCCGGACCCGCCTCCCTCGCTCCCCTCCCCGCCGGCGGCGGCGGCAGCAGCGTCCAGGTGCGGACTTCAAACCCCAGCGCAATGGCGTCCAATGCGGCCGAGAGGGAGATCCTCTTCACCGAGCTCCAGGTAAGCGGTGGCGGCGTCCCACCAGGCGCCGCCCCAGCCCTGCTTGGCTCCCCTCCCTCGCGATGAGGATGGAGCTGCCGCCGCGCCCCGCCGCCCCCTGCCCGCCGCTCGGCGCGGGGCGCCCACCCCACCCCGCGGCCGGGCCGGGAAAGCGGCGGAAGCCCATGCCCACCCCAGGCCTCTTCCCGCTGCTCTCCCCTGGGAGCGGAGGCGCCGCCGCCCGGTCACGGCCCCACCCCGCTGCCGGCCGCGACCCGCTTTTGTCTGCGCTCGGCTCCCTCCTTCCCTTCGCTGAGCGGCCGCGTCCCTCCGCCAGGGCCTGCCCCGGGCCGCGCCCCCCTCCTTGGCCGCGGCCCCGCCGGCTCGGGAGCACCCGCCGCCAGCGCGGAGGTTTGCCTGCTCCCGCTGGCGCGGCGGAGCCGCAGCGGTGTCTGGTAGTTCTCGCTCCCGCCCCGGGCACGGCGCTCCTCATGGCTTCGGCCGGAGGGGCTCTCAGTAGCCACCCTACCGTCTGCCTCAGGGTCAAGCAGAGAGCTTTTCCTCTTTATACTGCACCACACAGGAGTCCGAGCAGCTTCCTTTAGGTAGGCCTTGAACTCGGAGCGTGTGAAGAAAAGAAAATGGTTATTTGTTACGTTATCTGAAAACGTTATTTGTCGTACGGCAATGACTCTTGTCACTACAAAAAAATCAATAACCAAACAGTCCCTCAACACTGTAAAAGTTCCTGAAGACTTAAAACTGACTCTTTCCATCCTGTAGCTGGGCTAGTTTCTGTTGCCTGTGCAAATGTTACTTTTCTACTTGTCAGTTCTAGGGTTAGATGCAATTCGGGAACTTCACTTGTGGGCACACTTATCTTTAAATGTCAGCTCAACCTGCTAGCTCTTCTGTTTCCTTGTACAGAGGAAAGCTTGCTTGATTGCTTGTTTTTAATTTTTCGCTGCTTTTTTTTTTTTAATATATGCCGCTAAATCTATGCAAGTTGTTATGATTAGCCAGGCAAAGAATATGTCTCTGAATTTATTAGTTGGATAATTAGCCAAAGTAAGAAGTCCATAAATGGAAAGCAGTGAATGTAACGCTCAAGCAGAAATTAGAAAGGCATGCTTTAAAAAGGAGGAATTTTATTTCCTAAATCCTGTTAAATTCTCTTGTTGTTTTAAATGTTAGTGGTGTGCTCACTTGAACAAAAGAAAAGAAGGCACAACAGAGATGTAGCAGTCAGCTTAATATTGTAGCACATGAGATGGCTGAAGGCTAAGAATCCGTCTAAAATGCTGAACTTTAATCAGTGGCTCATAAGTGTCTAAGAAGAATCGTTATGTTAATACAAACTTGATACGATGATACATAAGCTGGTAAACCTGTTTGAAGTGGTGAGCTGTGTGAATAAGTAACTATGCTAGTGTTACAGGTAAGGTAAATGGAAGCAGAATTTTTGCACTGAGTGGGGTTCAAATTAATTTCAGCAGAAATGAGTGGGGGTATTTTTTTAGGGGGGAACCTTTTTTGTTGTTGGGTGTGAGAAGGGTTGGGCTTTTACATTTTTTTTTCCTTGAAAAATGAGAATGACAGTGATACTAATGAAAAAAAAAAACCAACAGAATGGATTAGATCCTTTGGTTACACTGTCTCTTCCATCATATGTGGTAACTTCTATATTGGTAAATATATTTTTCTGGGCAAGACAGAAAGGTTACATAGTTAACATGGAAATCCCAATAGGTTTTAAGCATTGTAAACTGCAAACTTTTAGATATTTTTAAGAGGAACTTTAATGTCAGGAATAACCACTGTAAAGGTGGTGTTTTATTAGCAGTGACATGTATTAGCAATGGAATGTGGAGGAATCAGTATTATTTTCCTTGTGGATTCTTCAAAACTAATTACTCTTGCAAGCCTGTGCATAAAAGCTACTTTAGTGACATGTTTCTAAAGGGAACTACAGTGAAGTGTGAGGTACGCCATTTCTCTCATGTTTCTTCAGGAGGAAACTTCCTCTATCTAATGAACTCTTAACTTAAAAAGTGCTTATATGTAAAATGGGCTTTTACTTGCATATTGCAATCTTGCACAGAAAGGATGAGGAAGTTGTAGAATGTGTCGCTACAGCAAATGTTGAAAGCATCACATAGTTGGGTGGATCTAGAAAGGCAATATGTGGTTTAGATGTTTTTCTAATGCTCGTGAAAACCTGATGAAAACAAGCTTATTAATCTCAGGCTTGGCCCTGATATGAAATCTGAAATATTAGTCAGTGATCAGTGGAACAAATTGCTTGTTGGTATCTTATGTTCTGCATACACTTGGTTATGATACCCCTGTGTACTTCAGTGTGATACAAGTAGTTAACCATTGGATTTGGATGAAGCTAATAAAAGTGGAATTAATAAATTGAACTCTTCTGAAATAGATTGGCAAACTTTCACAACTACTGACTAACAGGATGTGAAGTGGGTTCTGAGAAAATACAAAAAACAAACAGGCAAAATAGTTAACAGCTAAGAAGAAAGTGGTAAAACATAGATGTGGTATATGTACTTGATTCAAAGTGTGCTTGGTTTAATTTAACGGGCCTTAAATAGGCCTTAGATCTCACTTTTCACAGTGATAATTTTGTATTTTTAAAAAGTGATTCCATACCTGATAGAGCAGTTTCTTAAAAAACCCTGCTAGCAAATATCCACTAGGCCTTTTTGTCCTGTGTTTTCTACAAAATATTTTCTCCATTTTTCTGTATCATAGTTTAAACATTTTACAGACAGTTAAGATCCTATTGCTTCTGAGCAAGTTTGTTAAAGGTGAATAATGCAACACTTCTGAGAAGTCAGCAAATGCATTGTATAAAATAAATCTGGGAGTAAACAGATCCTCTTTTTAGTTTGTTCTGTTTAGTAGCTTTGCCAGCAAGATCACCTAATTATTGAAGATTGAAAAATTGCATAAATCCAGCATACCGTTTTACCTTCGTTTGTCTCCAGTACAGCTTCTTTTGTAGGGGGGGGGGGGAAAGCCTGGGTTAGAATCAGTACTGTTGATGCTGACATCACTTCCAAAATGCTGCTGCCTTTTGAGCTTGCATCCTTTTAGAACTTTGTCCAGCAGGTAAACTAGCCTCTCCAGTGCTTGCTTTCAGGTGAATTGCACAGCCTTTAACCCTTCAATTCCTGGTGGAAGTGGCAACTGTTTCCTCATAAAATTAAATTTTAATTTATCCTGTAGGTTGTTAAACGAGGCGTCCATGAAATAAAATCTTTTAATTTTTAATTTTTTTTAATTATTTTTTTAAAACATAGAATTTTAAGAATTTGTTAGAGGAAAAAAAAAATCTAGTTTTGTGAGGCAGTGTGTATTTCCAAAGATGTGTGCTTTCTTGGCAGTGATAATAGATGTCAGCATAGTGATTTATTATGGCATAGAAATTATTACTTTAAGTATATAAATAAAACTATTGTATAGGCAGAGGGATAGCATGTTTGTACTTGTAGGTGTTGTTTACCACTTTCTCTAGATGGTAATGCAGGTGTTTAAACTTTAGACCTTTCTTGCTAATGTTACAGGATTTATTTTCAGAAAATTTTTCGTATACTCAAAATTGTGTTTCCAATATGATACTTGTTTAACACTAGAGAAAAACAAACAAACAAAATTTTTTTTTAAACCTCAAACAAAAACAAACAAACAAACAAAACAACCAACCTCCAAACAAACAGTATATTACTTGGTTTTCCAGTGGCTTAAATGAAATTGTTTGGTCAAGATAGAGAACTTGGGTAGTGCCCTATTGTAACAGACTCTCACTTGCTTCAAACTGAAGCAAACTTGGAATAACTACAGATTTTCAACTACAGATTGCAAAACAGTGGCAAAAATGTGTTTATTTCTCTGGTGTTCAGAATAAAGGGATTATTTTAATGGATGCTTTGTTCTAATGGAAGCTTTAGTCATCTAATTTCTTAAGATGCTGTACTTGGGGATCTTGAAACATAAATTTCAAGACAGAAGCTTTTTTAGTTGGTTGGTCGGTTTTGGGTTTTTTAATAGTTATGGACAGTACCACAACTGAAATAAATGTAAATTATGCTTACACAATGACACATCCAGCATAGATTTTTGTTTGGTTTGCTTTTCTGTTTCATATCAGGGGCAAGAATATTCATAAAATTAATGTGGTTTTGAAATGCTCAGTATTTTATTAGTGTGCATTATATAAATTGGACAGTCAAGTCTTGGATTACACTATGTTTTGTATATGAATGCATATCAAATTAGGCACTTATACTTCACTGTGTTGGATCAAGCTGCTAGATGGGACTCTGAAGACTTGCATTTCATTCCTGACTGCTGTGCTCTCAGCTAGGTGACACTAAGCAGATGACTTTGCTTACTCACGTCTCATTTTTCTCATCTTTAGAATAGAGGTAATGATGCCTGCTTTTTTAGACATAAAAAGTACCGGGTATTTATTATTAGCTGTGGTCAAGTGCCTAAGGACACCTTAAAAAGGTACAAGTAACCTAATTAATCTGTTTTGAACAGACACTGTAATTAGGCTGAACACTCAGCAGCAAGACTACCTTCAAATGCTGTTCAGATAGGACAGAGTAACCTCAAATAATTTTGATTACTTTTGTTTTTTCAGAGCAAGAAAATGTCACATTCAAGTGAAAATGTCATGAACTGCAATTTAGACAAGAAAATGTGTGTACAGCTCTTTGTAGGGTTCAAGGATCCCTACAAACACTTCCAGAACTGGTGGATTTAGGGAAGCATCTCAGATTTTTGCATTTGTGGATATATATTAAACAGTACTCTTTTCAAAATTTATGCAAATAAAATATACAGTGGAACGTAAACAGTCCTTAAAATTTCTTAGGTGTGTGGAGGGGTTTGGGTTTTGGTTTTATTTAGTTTTGGGGTTTTTTTTCCACCGCCTTCTGCATTGTCAGTCTGCCTATTAAGTAGGAACTTGTATATGATATCGACTTGTATATATTTGATTGAATTTTCTTTATTGGAGCAGATCTGTTATTTTAACTCAAGATAAATGATTAGCGATGACTGGTAGAAAAGTGTAGTTCTAGTATATATAATAGTTCTGCTGGAACAGTTTTATACATTGTGAGTTGCAATTCATTACAATGTAACCTAAAATCTGTAGTAGGGTAAGTAGAGAAACATGTCCTTTGCATTGGGAAACACTGGTTTAAGAGCTTAATGAGGGGATTAAGAATCTCTTTGTCAATGTCTCAGTGCTTTGCTGAATTAGAGACTAAGACATTACATGGCCTCTCCTTAGATTCAGAGTAACAAAAGCCTTATGGTGTGTTATATGCAGTGCTAAGGTCTGTCTGCTTTTTGGTTTTGCTTTTTCTAGAAATCACTTGGACAACTGGTACAAATTGGTTGATGGCAGGCTTTTGTTTGTTTTATTTTCTCTATGTGGACCCAGTAAATGAATGGGTTCAGGAACGGACTGAACATTTCTCATGGGATATCGCTCTGCATCATAGGCAAAGGCATTTGTATGGTACTTTGAAGCTTTAATTATTAATGCTGGGTCTGCAATTCCTAGCACAAGGAAGAGTTTCTTTGTTATTGTTTGGGCTGGGGGCATCCAGTGTGTTTTGATTTTAAAGAAATAGGGTTTATGCTGTAGGATCTGATCCGTGATGTCTGTTGCTTTCAGATACCATTCAAAAGTACTACGTGGAAACAGAAACTAGTAGTGCTGTTAGTTACCAAAATAAATGCTTTGGGCCTGTCCTTACAGTAACATTGTATTTGCTTCATTTGTTTATTTGAACTACAGCAGTATAATTGTGTCATGCTAACACGAGTCCATGCCATTTTTGTTACTGTCATTTTACAGTTGCTTTCACTTTGACAGTCTAGGCATGTATCCTATGGAGCAAAACTCTACTTTGTAGGTTTTCTCAAGGTGCTGTGTGGGGTGCTTTCCTGAACCTTCAGGAATTCCGTGACTGCGTTAAACTAATGCAGTTCTGTGGCATCCATTAGCTTTACCAGTGCAAATTCTGGCAGCTGATGAGTACAGACTAACACGAACAGGATAGTAGTGTGCAGTTGCACCTTATGTTAACCTAGATGGACCAGCTCTGCTGGGAAATCTGCTGCTCTTCTACTGTGGGTTATAGAAGAGGCTGAAATCAAACTATTCAGGCTAATGCATTTAACTTCACAAATAAGGTGAGTTTAGAGAGTTCATGTGATCAGTTGTAATGACTCAGTTGTGGGACTGATCTGATTTTTAAGAATATGCCACACCTTCTATTTTTCTCAATATTAGGTGTAGATGCACCTTCCTATACCATATACCAACGTTACGTCCACTTCAGTTGCAGTTCCTGCTTGCTGCTGCAGGTATGCAGAGCACTTCTGGAATTGATGCACTATGATGGCAAAACTGCTCTCGTCAGTGTAGTTTGCTGCTTCTGCTGAGTAAACAAGGAAGAGCCATGACGTTAGTATAAGTGTGTTTTGCTAGGATGACTGCTAGAGGTCTTTGGTATTGAATTATAGATCTATAGATAGCTATCAGGTACCAAATAAGAAGTGATTGGGAGGGGCTGTACTGGACTGTGAAAGATTAGTATATGCAGATTTTTTCATATTCTTCTATTTTTGTGCAATAAAATATGGTCAATATGTGGCAGAACCCAGGAAGGATTTTCTCTGGCCCTTTACACAAACTGGGAAAATTGAGCTAAGTTAGTAAAAAGCTTCATCTGGTGGATCCGTGGATTTCTTTAAAGCTTTTTTTTTCATTGAATATGTATTGATTTTTAAATGACACAATTTCTGACTTGTTCTCTAAATGACAGATCAGAGAGCTTGAATCAAAAGCTTACAATGTATTTCGTGCCTGTGGTGTTATGTGTGGTAATCTGGTGCTGAAGCAAACTAATTTTTCTGTTGAGGATTTTCAAACATTTGCCATCCTGTAACATGGTAGCAAGGGTCATAGATTTCCATTAAGCACAGGAAGATGTTAACCTGAAAATGAAAGCAGCAGAACTGCTGTTTCGATTGCGAAGAAACATGGGGACAAGTTTCCACTAACTTTTCACAATTGTTACTAGAGCGTCACAGAATACAATAACTGGCAGATTATATAGCCAGGAAAAGGCATAATCAAGTCTGCAATGCCAAGGTGCTAATAGATGGTATCAAAGTTCTTAAATCACACTTATAATGTGAGGCTCTCTCTGTTAGTATGATAGAAGCACTTGCCAATAGATGAGGTTAGGAAGCAGAACTCCTGTGGATTGCTACAACAGTAGTAGTGTTCTGAATTAGTGGTGGACATTAAACCTAGAAAGTATAACTCAACTCTTGGAATGTAGGAGCTCATATACCTTTTTTGTTAGCTGGTAACAGTTACTACAGAGCATTTAAAGGATTTGTATGGGATAGTGTTCTTTAGAAAATTTAAAAATAAAACACATGTATGTGAACTTCATAAGTACGTATGTAACATCCTTCTTTTGTTGCAAATAACTACGACATACAGCAGGTCCGTAGGATAAATTTAGGATGAAAAAGATCTAGGTGGATCATGGACCACACTGTGCTGGAACTGGAAGTGTTTCCCTATAGACTTGAGGTTGTACTTGAAGTTGAAATTGTCAGACTTCGTCAGCTGGTACTGCTGCTGAAAATGAGTATGTGCTGTATTGTGTTGCTTTGCATTTGCACAGATATGGTGAACATACTTTGCTGTTACTTTTAGTGTTTTTTCCCTCCCCTTTTATGTTAGTTTTCAGCTGGATCAGGTTCACAATCCAGTTCACAGTGTGGCCACATGAAGGCTTGTCCTGGCATACATAAATGAATGGTCCGAATCAGGAACAAACTGTTAGGGGAGGATAGGACTGCTGGTTCTTGCTGCTCTTTTTTGCCTGCAATACTGGTTTATGGAGCAAAATGCTTATCAGATTGCAAGCTGAGATTTACTCTCCTGTGTGGCTTTCAGCTGGGGACTGTAAAAAGAGTCCATTTAATGAGAATACAGTTAACACAGCCTATGCACTGTCTGTGGCAATTCTTTTCTAGCTTCATATTCTACAAAGAGAAGATCTCACAATATGCTGCATGTGACAGTAAAAACCTGTTTGCCTGAAAAAGCATTGAAAATAAAATTGCTTTGCATTTCATGCATGGATGGAAGATGTAGTTTCATTTAGTTTGATGTTGAAGGTAGAGAGCAGTGTTGAAGTTTTGTAGCAGTACGCTAGGCAAAAGTCTGGATGTGACCACATCTTTATTTCCTAACATTCACAAGTTACTGTTAAACCTTTTATAGATTCAAGGCAAGGAGTAGTTCTGAAAATATCTTGAGTAATTATGTTATTTCTCTAACTCAAGTGAAAGGAAAGGTATATATGCAATTGAGATAGATGGGATTGAATTTTGGGGCAAAGGCAACGTACTGTACAAATAATGCTATGAAGTTATTATCCATAAAAATGATGAAGAGTGTAAAGTATTGCAGTTTGGTATGGATGCATTTGTCAGTTACTGAATAGTTCTATGAGCCATTTGGAATATTTAGTAGGAAAAATCCCAGGCAATGATGAGCTGAACATTGGCAATAATGGAACACCTCTGCTGTGCTTCAGAGGTCTAGTAAAATCTGTGAGAGGGGGGAAAAAAAGCTGAAAATATAGTGCAGAAATAACAAATTTGAGGTAACAAAACTGTTTTCAAAATTCTTGTGATGTTTGATTAATTTTCGAAATTCCCGATTATTTCTCTGTCATCTTTTACAGTTTGACAAACTCTGAGCATGTTATCTTGATAGCTCAGTTATTGCATTAGAATCTGGGATTTTATTTTTATTTGTGCTGTTGGGGTGAAGGACTATCTTTAAAATAAGCAAGGAGAGTGGTTTTGGTGACTCCAGATGCTCCAAAACTCTGCTGGCAACTGGGTTGTTTTTGTAATTTGGGCAGGAAACTTCATGCCAATCTTCAGATAGATGGATAAAACTTATTTCTGTTCTGCCTACCTTCCTTATTTCTCTTCTGCAGGAAGAAGAACATAACACCTTTTATGATAGATTTTAGGACTTACACCATTTACATCACTCGGTTAGTAGATGTGAGATGGAAATTGTTCTTTCATCATTGTGATGCGTGCTATTGCCACTTGGATTTTTAAATGACATAAGTTCAAAAGCCTCCAAAACTACTGTTAAGAATTTAGGAGGAATGCAAATTGACTTGTGTTGCCTGTTTATAAGCATAATATGTAAAATCATCCACTGCTTTTCTATTTCATGTGTTTGTTTATATGTGAAGACTTTGTAAAACAATTAAATGGAATGTGTTTTAAGAGGATGTTCCCTTTATAGGCAGATCTGCATATGACATGACAAGATTATTTTTCCCTAATGCTCAAATCACGTAGGCTAAAACTTGAAGACAAATGCTGACAAAGGAGTGTCAGCTTTTCTTAAAAGTAAAAGACAAAAAGAAGGTTATTAAGCTCTGAAGTTGTAAGGATGTTTGCTGTTGACAACCTGCCTGGAACACATGGGGAGCTACATGGGCTTAATGGGCTGGGGAGACAATACAGTGAATTCTATTCTAACAGAAGATTACTGAAGAGAGAGTCAGTGAAGACAAGATTTCAAATACTTACATTGAAAAGTACCCCCAAAAAGCATACTAGAGATCTAAAGAACACTTTAAAATCAGCAAGACCTTTTGTAGGACATGTTCTAAACTTAGTGGCAGCAGTAGAAAAGTAAAAGTGCTGTAAATCGTACATGCCTGACTACTAGTGTAGCATTCTTGAACTGCTGCCCGTTTAGGACTCGGCAATCTCCTTTAATGGAAGCATGTTTTCTTTAATATTTGAGTTTGTTTGTAGCTTATTTATAAGCTCATATGAAGCTAGTATTTTAGGCTGAGAATGACTGGATGTTGAAAGTTATCATTTGCAAATTATAATACCTAAATAATTAGAGATCCTCAGGAAGATTATTTAAATGTTGTTCTTGAAACTTAACCCATTAATTATTTTTCTACAACTTGCTAGGATTTACGTCTTCCATCTCTTCTCCTGATGAGATGGAAAGATGACGTTTTGAAATTTAAAACATTTTAACATTTAAAACAATTTAACATTACAATAAAATAACTTGTTTCAGAGGGGGGTTTAATTGTTGTTCTCTACTTCTTTATTCATACCAGTTAATCTAAGTCAAAGCAAGTATTTGTCTGTGGGGAGAAAAATGTTCAACTATAGTTTTAACTATTCACCTTCATCAAGCTGTTTCAAATTTAATTCCTCGCCACAAGCCACTTCACAAAGTAATAACTAAATTGAACTTATTTCCTGTTCAATTTGTATGCTCACTTTTCAAATAAAACTAGTATCTATACAAGGCATTCAGCAGCAGCTAAGTTTTGTTTCGTCAGGCAAACTCCTTGAATTCCGCCTTTTGTTGTAACATACCACAAAATTCAGAAACAATTTATGATTAGTAATTTAAATGCTTTAGAAATTGATGTTCATCTGTATTAGGATTCTCTACAAGAGAGTGAGTGAGTGTATTTTTAAGCTTTAATTAAACTAATTCTAACATGTGGGTTGTTTTGTTTTTTTTAAATCTGTAGATGTGCACCAAAAAAACACATTACTCTGGTGTAGGATAGTATTCAATATCTTGTATTTTTCAGGTTAACAGCTAGTAATGATATTAAAGTGTTCCTTTCTGAAGTGTTTCTTTTGGATGGGAGTAATTCAGTGATACAGTTGGGGTAGCAGCTGCCATGCACACAGGAACTGACTTTAACTCCCCTTTGATTCTTGAATCAGATGACCCTGGGTATGAAAGAAAAGCAAGGGAAATGTAGTTCTGCAAAAGGCCTTCCATTTTTATAGCTCCTTCCTTTCTATTACTCAGAAGTAACATTTCATTTCTTTGGCTTTTGTCTGCCTTCCCATTTGTTGCATTTGCTTGACTTAATATGCTGTCAGTTTAAGGTTTATACAGTGTATACATGTGTACAGTTTTTCAAAATGTAACTACAGACCTCCATAATCTGAATTTATTCACATACATTTTCTAAACTGTGCAATCAAATTATTTTCTTCTTGATTTCCATCTAGCATGTTACATTTTCTGCAGAGTTCCTTCACTAATTTTTGTGTTGTGCTTTGGTAACCGTATATGTTGAAAATGTCAGATGGTTCTAATTACTTTTATGAATTTCCCCACTGCTACAAAATAAGCTTGTCTGCTGTCCTGGAGTATTTAAGTGTTTCTTTATTACAATGAATATACTTGAAGCTTAGTACATAGTCAAGTACACCTACTGGAGATTCCTGCAAATCTGAGTTACAGAAACAATGGGCATTTTAGTGGCATATACTAGGAATGATCAGAGATGCTGCTTCTCCTTTTGCTGACCTTGAGGCTGGCTGTGGTTCTGGCATCTTCAGGAAATGGAGAGAATCTGTGCCTAGGCAAAAGCATTGACTGTAAGCCAAAATGTTTATAATAATGCCAATTCATTGCATCCTGGCTAGGTAAAACAGTTGGGAGGATGTTAGAAAGGAGTAATGCTCAGAAAGGTCAGAGAAGTGTACAGTTGAGAATATGCTAGCCTGAGCTAAATATAGTATCTTATTTTGGAAGATGGTGTAGACAGATTGAGACCATACTTTATTTTTGTGTAATTTAATTTCTGGGTTTTTTTATTGTAGAGACTGCTTTTTGTTTTTTCTCTTGTGATTTTTCATGCCTTCAATAGAGTGCCTGAGAGAGCCTCAAAATACACACACACACACGTATGCACACATTCACACCCCTCCTACTCACAAGCCACTATCCCCCCCCATTACCTCTTTCAAATAGAGCTAAGAAATAGTCACAGCCTCATAAAATTTAACTTTCTAACAGAATATTTTGGTCACTTTGATTTAACTAAAAGAAGTCTTCCCGATGGTGTTTTTCAATCAAAATTTGCTTTGTATATTTTTGTCTCCAAAAGATGACATGCTTTAGATTAGATAGGTCATTATAGAGGAATACATAGTAGGTGCTCTTGGGAATGCAACAGGTTAAACTTCAACCATAAATAGCTTCTGAGTGCAGAAATATCTTTCTTTAGCATAAAGGACTTCTTCATGAAGGTTTTTGCTGAATGTCATATCTGGAGTATTTTCTGTAGCTCTTGGTTATTAATAAAGGAGAATATTCTGCTTCTCTTTAACATATTTTTCATGCTACAGTTTCCATTACTAGCTAAAGGTTTTTCTCAGACTGCTTAATAAAATGATTCTGAACTGGAATAAAGTGGAAAACTTCTAGCCTTGAAGAAGAATGTCTTGGAAGTTGTGAGCATGTCAAAATCAGTTGCACTGGAATATTACCAACAAGTATTCCTAGAATATTTTTAAAATTTTTAAGTATGTGTGAAAACTGCTGTGTATATATGCCCTGTAAAATAGGATGAGGCTTTTAATATTAACAAATAGAGCATAAAGAAAGATTAAATACCATGTTCAAGATTCCATTCACATGACTGATGCTGGAAAACACATAGGATGCATGTGTAATCTTACCAACTCTGAAAAAGGAAGGACATAGGAATTGCTAACAAATATGCCTCGGTGTGGGCTTTTTGAATACTTGTCAGTATAAAAAGCAATATATCATTCCTTTAGTTTTATACAGTTGTGAGAGCTTTTTGCCATTACTATGTAAACTTCGCTTTGTAACATATTCTTTAAGATTGACTTTTATAAGCACATCTATATGTGATGCTTTGAAAAGCTGTTAGTTTATGCTGCTTTATTTCTGTTATGTTGCAGGTCTCGCTGGTACATTGGTTATTTGGAAGCTAATGCTTCCCATTTGCAATTTAGATGATATTGAAACTCTGCTGATAATGAGAGTGGGATGGAAGAGAACTCAACACAAGTATATTTGAAAATGGGGAACATCTTACTTGGGAGAGAGTACTGAGGCTAAACATAAGAAGTAAAACCAAGTAGGGAATAAAAAGGCATTAAGAACTCCTTCAGCTAAAATTCTAGCTTGTATTAATCACTTTCAATTTCATATAAATGTCAGAGGTTCCTTGTGAGTCATGAGAAGGTAGATTTGGATTACTGTGCTGCAGGTCAGTGTAGAATCAGGGCTTTTAAAAGCTAAGAAAATGTGGAAAGTTTTTAAAACCAAACCTTCAAGCAACATTCAGAATTTTTTTTGTAGTCCAAATAATCAGTAAGTGAAATCACCTGCATCTTTTTCATTGCAGATAAAGCAGTTAAGTCAGGAAATTTGCTTACATTGTGCATTAAAAAGGGCTTCTATTTCTTCATGGCTTCTCTGATACCTAGGGAATTCTTAAATAGAAAATGGACATCAAGACCCAATGAGAAATTTCCTACCATATTTTAAGAGTCAGAGAAAGGATTGCAAAAATAGTGTTCAAATGTATCACAGTGTGCATCAGGGATGCTTTCTAAAAGTCTCAGACAAATGGGGATGTGAAGTAATGCTTCTATAAATAACTCTGTATTCATCCATAAACTTTTACTGGAAAGGCATGGAATGAGATGCCTGCATCTCTGGAAGCAGAGGTTTGGGTGTGGCAGTACTTATTATCCCTAGTAGTGAATTGTGAGCTTTTGTACTGACCACCTGTAAAGATGAGGGGAAGATTTCAGGAGGCCTTTCCATCCTTACTGATGAAAACAGGAGCAGCATTTCCAACTACCTGGAGTGTAGAGTGTGAACTTAAGTAACTTCAGATATATCAGACAAAAGTACTGTAAAAGATTTCTCAGTTCTAAAGTTTGAAGACATAGTGCCTTGGTATAAACACAAGCATACATCTCAACATACCTGTAATAGAAGATTCAGCTACCAAGCTGGGGAAACCCATAAGCTGTGGCAAAGGCTTTGGCACACAATCCTAGAAAATAAAAAAAAGTCTGGTTCCTTCACCAAGATCCAGTATTTAGCCACTTGGCCTCTTGCCTCATAAAACAGATGTTAGTATTATCTCTGATAATGTATTGCTGCATTTACAATGTACAAAATACTTGGCTGCTAAAGATGATGGCTTAATTAGAGTGGAATGTTGACTCTCAGCTCTTCCATTACTTTTGCAATGACTAAAAATAGCTCCTGTAAAATACAGTAAAGTTAAATGGACTAACCTATCACAGTTGTCTGTTCTGAAAGCTGTAATTGCAAGAAACAGATTTTTTGTTTGTTTGTTTCTTCCAAGTCATAATTGCCCATCCCAGAAATGGACATTTTAATACACAGATCACTTTGTTCTTCTTTTCAGATTAAAGTAATTAGTGTATTTTTCTTCAACAGCATCCTGATAATTATATGTGTTACTGAGAAATTCCTGTTTACTAACTGAGGATTTCTTTTATATAATTTGAATTATTTATTATTTTTAAGCTCTACCAAAAGAACCAGAAGTCCCAAATTCTACTGACTTGGTTTTGAGTAAGGAAGATATTTTACCATTCTTCTGTAGTTTAGTTAGAATGTGTAACATTTAAAGTGCTACCACTTACAGATGTGGCAATAGTTGATACTCTTAATTTATGGATAAGAAGAATGCTCAATTTGTTTAATTATTTGAGATACATACAAATAGCTTCTAATTAGGCACTAATAGCTATTAGCCAAGTCATTTTTGTTTTAATAGAAGAAAACCACCTTACAAATGGGAGTGGACCTGTTTGTCATTAAGTATTAATAACTGAGGTTCCTTGAGGCATTGTTTTGATACTTCTGCACAGTGAATAAAACTTCATCCCAAGCAGAAATTTAACCACACATGTTTATCTTAAAGTTAGCATTACAGCCCTTGAAAATGTATGGTTGTAATGTTAAGTTTACATTAAGGTAAATATATATATATTTTTGGATGCATGCCCAGGGAACTATCACCTTTGTACAGTGTGCTGTGTTTAAGGAGGAGTTATCAAAGTCATAAGGCATGATTCTGACTCATGTCTGTTGACTGACCTTTTTACCTTTGAAAACTCTTCTACCAAATTAAGTATTATATCCTGTAGCTTGGATAATGCAGCAGTAGTATTTTATTCCCCCAACATCTTGAGCTATATGCAATGCTTTATTTTAGGTGTTTGCTTTAGGACACACTTCAACAGATACTTTATTAGTTTTGTTATACATGGGGAAGGGGAAGGGTATTTATCTCTTGTGGACAGATTACTGGTTTCTATATTACTGGTACTTAAAGGCAAGTTCTCCACACAACATTTGCATGGCCTTTATCTTAAATATTTCTGTTTCTTTATTAAGTTACATTGGACTTCAAGCATTTCAGAGCAGTAACCCAGAGCTTGCACCAAATGGAGTTTAATGTAACTACAGAGAAATCAGTCAGGTCAAATTGAGTTAAGTCAAGTGATAAGAATTTAACTTACAAAATTCCTCATTTTAGTCTCTAGCAGTAATCCAAAATGAGTGTACTAATTTCCAAAATATGTAGTATTTGGCAAGAAAATTAAAATGTACACTTCATTTTAAAAATACATGCTGTATATAGTCAAGAAATAATTCTAGGCCATTAGGATGAAGTTGTTTATATATTTTTGTGGTACAGAAAATTATAGCTGTTCCCATGAAGAAGAAAAATACCTACCATATTTATTTGAAAGTGTCTAACAAACAAAACAACTCCAAGACCCATCAAAACCTAACTCCCTCTCAGTGCTTATTTTTACTATCAATTTTAAAATTCAAGTTTTTTTTTTTTTTCCTCAAAGCAGTCTCAAGCTGTCAAACACAGAAAAACAGTAGTTTCACTGCTATTTACCAGTCTTTACATTTTGATTTGTCGAATGGGATCTTAAAAATTTCCCCCCTAAATGTCTCAAAAGAATACTGTGTTTTCCAGATCTGATTTGGAAAATGCAAAACAAGTTTTTGCCTGAATTCCTGTGTTGGCAGCAGGAGGTATGACACACATGCATTTCCATTTTCACTGCACAGTCCAGTATACTAAATGTACAGGCCCGGTTCAGAATCTGTGACTAAGTGACCTCTTTTTAAAAAATACATTGTGATTCTTTGAACTTGCTCCTCTTTCATTTATTGAACTGTTATTTAATCCACCTGATTTTCCTCTTCTTTTGAGCAGGAGCATGTGTATTTAGCACATTGTGAACACATGTTAATGATAACGTTACAAGAATTAGATGAGAAATTACCATTTCAGTGCTTCTATTGCATGCATCTAGGCAAGGCTATGTTTTAGAGGAAATTACTTAAGTCCTCTTGGCACATTTCTATGATGCATCATTCCTGGAGATACTTCCTGCAGCAGTATGGTATTGACAGTTCATAAAATCTTTTTTCCCTGTATCTAGAAAGAGTTCATTTGTATTTTGGCATTTAGTAGACCTTCTACTACTGTGTGTGGTCTGCTTGAGATTATTAATTATGTAAAATGCATTTTTCTTTTGAGACTGCATCCTGCTTCTTTATCTTGTTATAATCATTGATACTTCACACACACTTGAAAATGAGGAGCTAAATTAAAACTAAACCAGCAAAGTCTCAAATAGAATGGAGGAGTGGAGTGGTTATAAGCATAACGTCTTGTGCTGATATTGTTCCTGTACACATGTAAATAAAATTTGTGGCAGCAGGCCTCATTCATAATAATGGAAGTTTGTGCTGTTTCTTTTTGCACACCCAAAACTTAGAGGGGGTCAAGTTTCTTTCTGGTGCAGTGGGTTCTGCTGGAATTTTTGGCGGGGAGATACAAATTACAGGTAGAAGTTTAGAAACTACTGAATTGGCAGTACTATACCTGTAGCCAGAATATCTAATCATGCTTCTTGGATACTGTAGCCATCTGATGATCTCAGATTCAGCTGCCCATTGCCTTGGTCAAGTCCTCAAAATCGTGAGAAAGATGATTGTGGGGAATTTCTTTTAATGTCATATTTCTTTGCAAGCTCCTTTACAGGTCTTTCTCCTAGCATATAACCATCCAGAGTTGCTACAATGAGAAGCAGCTGAAGGCAGCATTCCTTAAAATGTTTTCCTTCCCTTCCATTGTGAGGAAATATCTCTTGTGCCCCTTTCTATAATCAATATTGGCACAGCACTGCATAGACGCTTCTGTGCTGCTGTTAGAGCACCTTTTGGAGAGTATGCTCTTTGCATCAGTAAACAATGGCTTAACCCAGAATTGTTTGCAGCTGGAAGCCTAGATGTTGGCAAAGAATCTCCAGAGAATTTTATTACCTGTCAAAGTGCAAAGTTCTGACTGAGGCAGGCCAGAAGGCTTTTCATACAGGTGCTGTAGGACTGACTGAGTGCTTGTAACCCTTATTGTATGATTAAAAGCAAACATTCATTCCAAGGTGTTCGTCAGAGCAGCAGCTGAAACTGGAAGAGAGAGGCAGAGGGAACCAGTTGACTGAGGATTGTAGGTTGGACATGGCTGTTTTGAGAAACGCTTTTTTTTTTTTTCATTTTAGCTATTTCAAGGCTTAGAGATGGAGGCAGACACTCACTGCATGCAGGCATTGAACTCTATTTAGTCATGTCCTACTTGAGTTCATCCACGTATAATGCAATACACTATGGACATTTGTGCCTTAAACAGCCCCTTGTTACAAAGCAGAGAGCTGTGACTTAGATTAAATTTAAATCCTGATTTGTGACATGTTAGCACAGCAAACTAATGCCAAAATCTATTAAGCCTTCAACATTTTATTTTTTGTTGTTGTTGTTCTTGACATTGGGTGAGTGTTGAGATCTTGACCACAATCACATTTGCTTCTGGGCAGAAGGAAATAGTCCATGTAGTTCCAGTAATCCAGACAAGCTATCACATCTGGTTTTATGAATGACTTTGGGGGGGGAAGGGAAGTGTGCCATCGATTACCATTGTTCTTAAAATCAAAGACTACTGTAGTTTCAGGAATTACTATTGAAAGCTCTGGGGACCTTGGCAGTGAGCTCAGAAAAGTGGCATTTTAATTTATTTTTTTTCCTTTTCTAAAAGATTATTGAGAAAATTATGAAAAAGTCTAATCATTCCAAATCTGTGCTTAGAGCTCTTCAAAATAAAATGAAAAATAAATAAACATTTTGTCTTTCCATGTTATGACACAAGTTTTTTAATCATACATAAGATCAAAATAATTTTTTGTATTTGAGATTATGGCGGTTATATTAAATAGCCAAGCATTTTTTTACTATAGTTGTCAAACAGGTTTTTGTATTGCTTAGTTGTCTATTATTATCTATTGATTACTAAAATTTAAGCACATATGAAAATAAATGCTAATTGTTTGGAGGGAAAAATTACAGTTTTAGTGTGAGTTTTGGTGTTTTGGGGGGGTGGTGTTTATTTATTTATTTATTCTAAAGGCAGGTTGAGTGTGCTACTAGGGAGTTAGTATGAAGTAATTATCCTGAGTATAAGTACCCATCAGCTTTTAAGGGTGCTGTAGTTTAAGGCTCCACTTATCTCTCTGTAAAAATTCCTTCCAGAAGTGAGCAATCTGAATTCTTGCCCTATTAGATATTCTGTGAATACATGGCATAACACAGTGCAGCCGTACAGTGCTCTTAGGAGCAAGTCTTTGCCAGGTACTAGTGCCTGGCATTTTAGTGTTACCTTTCTGTTCAAAGAGGCAGCAATTTGAGGATCTTGTTTTGAAGTGGAAGACATTCGGTTTACACAACTTAGGCAGATTCTCTGTTATGTTCAGCTTCGTGGTACTCTCTTCTATTCAGCAGTGCCATTTCCATAATTCAGAAATTTAGATGTTTTATTCTCATATGGGAGCTCGCGTGGTAAATGCAATTTGGCAAGGCACCTGCTTTGCAGATTGTTTGGTTCAGAATTGACCTTGTGTTTCCATAAACACCATTATTATTCTCTTGTACCACATCAACCGGAATAGACTCTGTGTATTATTAAAAGACATGCTCAGACCACTACCCATTATTTTCAGCAAGCATACTTAAAACATTTCCCAGGAGTACAGAAATTGAAGGCTGGCATCTTGAATTTATCTGTATATAAGTAGGTTGTCTTTGAGCCAGCAATCAAAGCAAGCTTTTGTCATTAGGCCGTTGCAGTAGGAAAGCTATGTATGTGGGCTTTTTTTATTAAGCAGTAATATCTAATTTGTGGTCCATGATAGCATGTTGTAGTAAACATAGCTTCAGTTTCATTACATGCTGAAACGTTTCAGAAATCTGTAGTCTGGCACATAAACATATATTTTCCCAGTGAGAAGAAGTATGCACCACTGCCTCTAATTGCTTCCCATACAGCCCAGAAGCAGGCAGTTAGGAGCAACGCTGGGTGCCTCCTGCCCTTCGCTGCTCTGGGGCAAAGAACTAGGTCACCAGCAGCCTGCTGTGGTGCAAGAGGAGAAGGGTACTATGCTGAGTGCCGGGACTACTCAGCAAAGATTGGTGCCTCTCTTTTAACTAGCAATAAGAACACTACCAGAATTATAAAAGAATCTGAGAATCAGTAACTTGCTGCCCATTCTTTTGTCTTTTTTTTTTTTTTTTTTTTTTTAAAGCAGTGAAGCCTGTTCTCCTGTTTTGCCAGGAGGAGTGGTTTAGTCATTATCGGCTTCAGAGCATTTCCACTCTCAATATATTTTATGTTAAATGGTTCTGGGAGGGTAAGTAAAGGAAGTGGCTATGCAAAGCCGCTTGGTTTCTTGACGTAGAGACCATGAATGATTTGATTTCTTCTGTCTTAGCATCCTGCCTGCTTGAGCAGTGCAAAGGAAGGGACATGGCCCCCACCTCTAGCTGTTGTTACTTTTGACCTACTTAATTCTTACATTGAAGGGACAGAACATCTACCTAATGGATGTGAGGCTTAACCTAGGAAGAGTTTATCCAAATGGGGAAAATATTTTTTTTAAAGATTAATGAGTTTTAACAAGAGACTTAAAATGGATTGTAATCAAATAAATTGAGAATATCTGGTGGTTTATGTCACCTCTCATTTTAAAAGTAGTGTTTGAGGTTTGGCATTTAGAGAGGTGCTTTTCTTAACAAAGAATCCTGCCTTGCTGTTCTTGCTCGGCTGTTGGAACTATTGGATGTTCTGTCTTGTTGTGTCCATCTTGCATTATCTCCATTTTAAAATGGAACATGACAGAGGCTGCTCATCTCTCTGGCATGAAGATCTCTCTCAAACTTTGTTGCATCCCAGCAGCAAAACATGTCAGTGCAGAAGCAGAGCAGCTTTGCTTGTAGAACATGCTCTTGATCTGCATTCACAGTGACCTTCAGGGTCACAGAGTGCACAGTTGCCTCCTTGGAAGACTTTATTTCACAGTGACCTTTCTGCCAGGTGACACATCTAGGTAACTAGGTGACAGGATACTTTTAGTTTAAAAGTATAATTAACTCTGGATGACAAGAGAGACAGAAGTTTCATCTGTGGCTTGGGAGGGAATTTTAAGTAAGAATGCTTGAAGTCACAGGCATTGTGACCAGCTTCCAGCATTAGCATCCACACTATAGAACTCTTGGCTGTGTCAGAAGAGGATGGAAGAAGACTCTTTATCCTGAAATCCTTATGTTCTGGGACAGAGGTGCTGCTGAGACTGCTCAAGCTAAGGAGAATTTTAACTTAATTACTGGAAATTTGGAATGCAAATTACTAATGATCGAGGAGATTTAATTTAATTGAAGACTTGTTAGGGATGCTATATCTGGAACAAGGGCTCTAAGAAACCCTTTTATGAAGAGCATAGTATCCTGTTGACAGGTGGGAAGTAGGTCTAAGATGGATAAAAATCTCCCCTGTAACGAAATATGTTACTTTTCAATAGATAAACAACTAACTGAAGTCACTTTGGGAAACTGTAGTCAAGAACTTTTCTGAATTATTTATAACTTAATTAACTCATTCTGTTTGATAAATTACATTTTTTACATAATTGTTCAGGTACTATTGGAATATTGAATACAGGGGGTGGGTTGGTTTTAGTGTTGTTTGTTGTTTTGGTTGGGTTTCTTCACATTTGTGTCCTGGTTTTGTCCTGTCAACTTTGAAAAGTACCATAACGTGCTTTGAAGGAGGTAGATGATGAGTTTATATCTAGGAAGCTTGCAGAAGGTGTGCCAAGGATTACAGTTTCAAAATACACACATTTTTATTTATAAACACTGTTTTGATCTCTTTTTAAAAGCTAAATAGTAGTATACTAATACTGAAGTTTCTTTTAATACATATCCTCAATTCTTATGTGTTAGACAAACAGAAATCAAAGACCTGAACCTAATTTGCATATATTTATTACTTAAACATTTTTCTGTGCAGTTGCTATATGAATTTGTTTTCAGTTTCATTTTTTTCTCAAAAGATTCAATACATCATGGTTGGTTTTCTTCATTTTCGATACAAACCTTTGTACTGCTTGCTCATTGCTATTGAATATTCTTATTTTTAGGAAGCTGATTCTTTTTATATACCTGTATATGGAAACAATGTGATGTATTTCCCAGTGCAACTACTAATAACTTCTCTACATATGCATAGTAAATTATTTATTTTTATCTGCACTTACAGTAATGTACATACAGAATTCAAAAGTGCACTTTGTAAGTTTGCATTATATTTTTGTTTTGTTTTGTTTTTTAGTCAGTTTGTCATTTCTAAAAATTCTTGTTTCTTGCCTGTTTTACTTAATTTCACAAATCCTCTGGTAAGAAGGTGATTCCAACTACTTCTAATATTTAGAAATCTTTTGATTTGCTAGCTTTTTGTACTAAGTAGCAGTTAGGGGTAGAAACATTTTCACAAGAAGAGTTTAAAGATGATTTAATGAACTTAAAATGTTATAGTTGAGGATTAGTAGATTGGATCTTGCCTATGGAAAGCAGTATCACTGGAACTTGTACAGACTGAATTGTTTTCACCAGCATTACCTGCTGACAAGTACGGCTCAGGGATAACCTTGCTTTTCATTTCCCAAAATCCTTTAATAAACAAAAAAGTCACAGTAGACAATATCTAGATATCATATGTTTTGCAATGTTCTTACAGCTTATTAGTCCAATGCTGTGCTTCTTGGACTCCTCCTTGAATGTGGTGTTCTACTGATTGCTGTATTGCTTTGCTGTGTATTGCAGTGCTTCCAAAAGCAAATAGTGGTGACAACTAATTTTAATTCAAAAGCTTTTTTTAAATTTTCAGCCATCCCTTCAAATATCTCGCTGTCCACCCAAACATTTCAGAAGTCTACTAATTTTATTTGTTATGTTTAGGAAAATTTACTGGAAACTCTGTCTTTTGGGTAGTTACTTATAAATCAGGGCACATATGTACTAAATACATTCTGAATTATGACTGGATCAGATTCTAAGTTCAGGAGAGCCTTTCTTTGATCTATATTCACTTGGCTTTGTCTAAGACTTGGATAGTACAGCACAGGGTCCATGTATAAGACTACATAGGAAGTGTTATTATAGATGTAATTCAATTGTATTTGTACTTTATTGATGTAGGTTCTATAATGTGAACAAGCATGACTGTACTGGTGGTCTGAAGACGTGTTCCCTTACTACACCAACTCATATTCAATACTGCAACACTGTATTTATTTATTTACTTACATTGTTACTTAGCTTGCCTGCACAAGAAAGTAAGATGATTTCAAGTGAAAGGCTGAGGAATTTAAAA
The DNA here is from genome assembly GCA_013399055.1 of Ramphastos sulfuratus. Lineage (NCBI taxonomy): Eukaryota > Metazoa > Chordata > Aves > Piciformes > Ramphastidae > Ramphastos > Ramphastos sulfuratus. Next base: position 315,328 of record WBNM01023385.1, on the reverse strand, counting down.
CCAAACCAAAACAAAACAAAAAACCTAAACAAACAAACAAATAAACAGCCAATTTATGTTCTCGTAACATCTTGACAAATCTGTATAAAAGATGCCAGTATTTTTTTAACATTTGCAAACATAACTAAGTTGTAGGGGGTTAAATTTCTTTTTTAAGAATCTTTAAAAGGAATCTATTCTAATGAATGTGTAAAAATTCATCATAGATAATAACTGTTAGAAGTTAATCTTCTTTCCCATATCCATTTGGTCTATTAAAACACAATTAAATCTAGAAAATTACAAATGTGAGTCATTAGCTCTGAGGCATATAACTGCCAGGCAAGCAGCTATGCCAAATCTAGAAGTGTTTAAATCTCTTGGTGTTAAAAATAGGCATAGTAAAGATGTCACTAAATCTAAAATAAATCTGTTGTAAAATGTGATTCCATTTAACATGTAATGTTTTGTGAGGTTGTTACTTTAGAGCAACATGAGCGTGGACCCATGGTTCGTAAATGGTCCTGCAGAGCATGTGTGTAATATACAGAGGCCTAAAGCCTATCCATGTGCAATGTGTGTTGTCAAGAAACAGTGTTTTCCTGGTAGTCACATTACTGTTTTTCTTTCTAGGGGGATGCAAAGAGTCTTCTAGCCTCTGAGAATGTAAGCACTGGCCAAAAGTTGGACTTTTCAGATACAATGGTACAGCAGAAGCTGGATGAAATAAAGGACCAAATCAAGCGAGAAATAAGGAAGGAACTTAAAATCAAGGAAGGAGCAGAGAACCTCAGAAAGGTCACAACAGATAAAAAGAACTTGGCTTATGTGGACAACATTTTGAAAAAATCAAATAAGAAGTTAGAAGACTTACATCATAAGTTACAGGAGTTAAATGCACACATTGTTGTAACGGATCCAGAGGATGTTGCAGGTACTGTACATTATTGTGAATTCAGTATTTCCTTCTAGATTCAATAACCTGTATCCTGTTTCACTTGAAAAAAATCACTTTGGGAATGAGCAAATCTGTAGCTGGTGAGTTTTCCACTTACATATGCTTGCTTGTTTTTATTCACAAATAGGTGTTCAGTACCTTTGAGTTTTAAACTGTTTTCACAGGAGTGCTATATTTTGCAAACTGCCTGCTGATACTCTGAAAACTAACTTAACATGTACCAGTTCTTAATTTTCAGTTATTACTGTATTATAATATTTTCTCAATCACCATAATATTTCCTAATAGTTTTTCACTACATAAAAGCAAATTTCAGTAGCTCTTCCCAGTGGCTTTCTCTGAGTTACGTTTTTAGGTGTCAGCTTTAGTACACCTTTTTATTCTGTGAGGGAAAAGAGTGACAACAAGCACTTAAAAGCTTTGGTCTCTTTTTAACTTAAGTCTAACTTCTACAAAGTGTTTATTACACCATTTATCTGGCTACCTTCTCAAACATTTTTTCAGTTGTTTCCACAGTGAAGCTACCAATTTAAAGACCATTTGAAACAATTTTCACAGAATCACAGGATGGTTGTAATTAATCGTTTCAATTAGTATTTTCTGTGGCATGGCAGTGAGTCAATACTAATTTTGAAAGTGGTTTTTTTTTTAGTATCAGGCTTAGTATTTTAGGATGGAATATTGTGAAAGTAAACAGTCGTTTTTTACCTTTGCAAAGTGACTCAGGAGATACTGCCAGCTTGGTCATTTTACACTTCACAGGCTCTTCTTGACAAAAAGTTAATAAATGTTCATCAAAGCTTGGGGAGTAAAATAGAAAACAGCATCATACTTGTGTAGAAATGTTGCTTTCAGTGAGAATTTATGCAGGTGATGTCAACAATTCATACTGTCTTCCCTTCTGACATGCTGCAAGAGTATCAGTGTCCATGATAGCCTGCATGGTATTCTCTGCATTTTTTTAGCTTTTCATCCTTGTGAGATACAGAAGGTGGAGTGGGGAAAGCTGGAGCTTGTGAGGCATCAGTTGCTGTATAATAAAATGGCAATGAATACAATAGTGAATGAATGATTCACAGTTAGGCATTGTATGTTTAGTAGACGTGAAGCATTCTGTTCCTTGTCAGCTAAGGTTTATGAAAATCTGCTTCAGTGTTGACAGTAGGATGGCTTTTTAAAAGAACTGGAAGAGTGGAACAGAGAGAAAATTGTATACAAACTGCATACAGACCAAGTATAAAAATCTGTGTGGACATAAATTTGTGAAGTTCATCTAGCAGTAAAGTTCGAAAAGTGGATGAGCACAGAATACTGTTGTTGGAATATCCCTTTGCAGTGTACCATTTTAAAGCTATCACACTAAGTTAATGAGCAATATTGTCCTTGTGTGTGACTCAGGAAATGCAGTGGACCCTAAGAAAGCATCTGATAGTTCTAAAGAGATGGCTTGGGTACAGAGATCTAAGTAATATTGTTCAGATCCTTGGTATGCTTCCGAAAAGGCCAGCAGTGCCCATTGTTTTTGTGATAAAACTGTTAGCAGCCAGGCTCATCTAACGTTGTGTTCAAATGCAAGAGACTTCATGAAGGGCTCAAGGGATGAAATATCAAGGCTGATAGACTTATGTGCTTCTACCTGCTTTTGATATATGCTAAACTTCAAAATGTTGTTGTTTTTTACAGTCTGAATTACTGAAATTTACAAGAAAAAATTTAGCAATTCTACTGAGATCTTATATTCTCTGTACAGTATCACACCTCACATAAGTGTTCCTCTGTAAGACTTATTTTAATAGAATATATTGCATAACTGTATGAAGGGGAAAAAGGGAAAAAAAAAATGTAATCTTGACAGATCGACAAGCATCTGCCCTCCGAAACTGAAATGCTTGTCTTTTAATACCCTTTGCTTTGTAATTTAATGGCCTGTTCTCCTCATTCATAGTCAGTAATCCATGGAGGGGAATCATCATTAAACATTTTGTCTTTCTTGAGACCTATGGGTACAAGTTATCTAAGTGATACTCTGATTTTTTTAATGCTGAAGTCTTAGGTTTAACTCAGTATTGGTGAGCTTGACTTTTGTGATACAGGGTTGGTAATATGAAACTTTGGACATGTCAACTGTGTGGGTATTTCTCTGTGTGTATATATACATACATATACACATACACAACAATCAGCAAGTACACAGGCATATAGCCCTAAAGAACACTGACATCTGACAAGAGCTACCTCTGTGGAGAGTTCACACTTATCTCAGTTTGGAAATTTTTGGATTGATGTTGAGTTTAATAACTATTTATTGTTACAATAATTATTATTATTATTATTATTATAAATGTAGGAGCTCCCAAAGTAAGTGTATTGTTTCCAGAAGTTAGCTTTACTTTAGTTAGAGCTTTTCAATTCAGCTCATGTTTGACCTTTTTCGGATTAGTTAGTGACAAATTACTGAAAGAGAGGACATGGGAAATTTTTAGACTACAGAGCATTACTGCTGAAAATAGAGTGTTCAAGAGCTGAAGTCAAGGTCTTTGTTCTCTTTTTGCACTTTAATATTTTTGGGAGTGGCCCTGGTTTTCTCCTGTCTCTTTAGATTATATTGTGTAGGTATTTGCAGGTTCTAAATAGCAGTCAGGACTGAGATCCACTGAGATGTAACACTGCAGAATCATTGCCTGTGAGATGATGATCCTTTTGACCTGTCAGACCCGAAGTCTGAAGAACTTTAAACTGTTTCTGTTGACAGGTTGAAAGGTCATTGTGGTAACTTGGAAAAGTAATGTACTCTTTCCTTGTTCCTGTATCTGAAAAGTGGGTGTGAACATATCTTTGTAAAGTGCTCCAGATTTAAACCTGTAAAGTGCTGTGCAAGCTGTTGTGACTCCTACTGTTGGTTATGGTATCAAGCGGTAACTTCTTTTAACAAACCACTAATTTGTATTGTAACCTCTCTGGTATGAGCACAGTGTAATCAATACATGTTAAAACCATTAAATGTAGCATAAGTTAATTTACTGTAGAAAATTGTGTTTTAATAACATTTCATTTCAAGCAAGTAAAGATTTCTCAATTTTTACCTAGAGCTAAAAGCCTTCAATGTCCTAATGCTATAGGAAATTATTTTCACAACTATTTGGAGAATTGGTATTAAACCATAAATAGAAAGTGCAGTTTGCCAAAAAGCTGTAGGGTAGATCTGGCAAAGGATGTATGAATCAGAAACAACTTGTGGGTTAATGCAGGTTTACTTTACTTTATGAGGTTGCTGGGGAATCTAGAATTGTTTTAGAAGTGGGACTTTGTACCCAGGTATGTCCTTATCTTGCAGTGTATTAGTCATACTACGGTACAGAATTTTAAAAGTTGTAGGACAGCACTTAAAGGTGAAGCAAGATGCAACAATATAAAACTGAGTGGGACAAACCTAGTGACCATTGCTGTCGAAGATGAGAACTTTATTTTAATGTGTAACATGGGGATGATTCCTTCAGTCTTGGAAATAAAGACATTTTTTATCTTGAAAACATACTTCTACACAGTTACACAGATTAAAATTTAATTCTTTTCATATGTCTAAAAAAGTAGGAGTAGATATTATGATTTTTAATGACTCAGTGAGGTGTAAGATTGAAATAGCCTACCTACAGCAAGTCACTGATTTAATTAGGCATGTAGTTGACATGTGGAATATGTATAAATTAGAAAATTAATCTGTTCCATGAAGCTGATGTAAGGGTGGTTAAGGAGGTGAGATGATAGGAAAACCTTTGAGGGAACTGAGGATACTGGATGAAATGTGGAGGACATGGAATCAAAAAGACAAGTTCATGCCTCTTATTCCATTCACGTAAATTAACTTCTAAGCTATTCACTTTGCATCAGGTTTGGTGGCAAGGATCTCAAAGAAAATTGAATTACATTGTTTAAGATTATGACTAGCTGAAAGGGGAGCAAGAGAAACTGTCTGGGGAATTCCTTTGTCCCTACAAAGTACTAGGCTAATTTGGCAGACTAATTACTGAAAATTGGTACAAGTAGCAGCCAAATTGGTAGAAGTAGTTACTTTTAGACAAGAGACTCCATCTACAAGGCTTACATCCATAGGAATTTCATGATATTGTTTATGAAGCTTAATGTAAAATAACATTAGTAAAGCTATTTGAAACAATCTCTTGCACTGATATCCTGGAAATTCTTGAACTTCAATTCAGTAATGTCCACTGCTTCCTTGGTCTTACTGATGGCTTTGTTCAAGTGCTGATGCAACCATCTGATTCCCTGAGAAAAGCCTGATGATGCCTCTTTATTTCCCCCTTCAGCAGTTCTTAAACATGCATGACAAGTGTTTCTGATGGATATGACACTGATTAGGTTAACTGCAGTTAAATATCCTGAGACGAGATTAAAGTTAACTGTTTACCAAAGGGCATTTGCTGCTGATTGAGTAGTTTAGCAGTGTAATGCAGTACCATCTGGGAACCCAAGCTCAGAAAGTTACATAGAATCCTAGAATGCATGCTGAGCTTACTAAAGAAATAGTTTACCTAGCATGTGGGGAAGAATTCCCCAAGGAATGAGCACCAGTCTCAGAAGAGTAGAGTCATGTCACTAATACATATAATTTAGACAGAAGTATGGTAAAAGGCAATTTAGAAGCAGAAGTTTTTACTGATGAGCAAAGACTCGAAGTGGAAAAAGTTTCTGGAATAGTAAAGATCACAGTTAAATATTTCAGACTGAGGACTGACAATGTCCTGATGCAATCCAGATATTTAATAAAATATCATCTGTTAAACCATGATTATTAACTTATTTTAATTCATCGGAGTATATTGTCATGAAAATAGGACACTGAAGGTGCTGGGGAAACAATGCTGCAGCTTTCCTAGCAGCAAAGGGTCTAGAAGGTGTGCTAACTAGCCACTCAAAACTTAATAGTGTTAGGCTACAAAAGTCATAGTTGTTCAGCAAAATTAGCATTCTGGTTACTTGAAATGAGGTTCACTTGAAATACATCTGTTACTTCGTTTGATGTTCACTGTCAAGAAGAAAATGCGTAGGGGCACTAAGCCAGAGCCCAGCAAAACTCTTGCTACTGTATGCAAAGATGGACTGGTATGCATTGAAAATGACAAGTCTTGTATTGTCCTTACTGACCAACAAATGTGGCACACTGGAGAAACTCTCGTTTTCCCCAGTCCCTACTTACCTACCTGGGTGAAATAACAGTTTGGTATGAGTATTTAACTTCTGTTAAACTTCAGCCATATGCGTAAATCCCATTGATTGGGATTATTATTACTTATTTTTATTGTGAAGGTGATTTAATGTCTTCAGACAAGATTTGACACTGTCTGTATTGTGCTTTACAGAAATTGGATGAGAGAGAACTAGCCATACCAAAGTGATTACAACCTCAGTAGACATCACAGGGAGAGGGAAACAGCTAATACAGATGTAGGTTGTAGTGCTGCTGCTAAGATTGTCAGTGCTTTCCATAACAGGACCAGTTTGTCTGGTTGATTTAAAACTTTAATTTGAGTTCTCCTATAACAAGCTGCCTCAGGCTACTTTACTGAATTGTAGTGGGGTTGAGAAGGAGAAGTCACTTGGAAGCCATTTCTGAAAAGCTATTGGTAAACTTTTTTTTTCCCTTTTCTTTCTTTCTTTAAAAAAGTCTAAGAAACCATAGTGCTCTGTCTTTGGGAGTTAACAGCAGCTATTATGCCTAAAGGCAGAAAATGGCTTCTTTCTAGCAATTGGTCCATACTGTAGAAAAGCTTCCTTTACTGCTGCTTACTAACAAAGCATGTGGTAGAACTATTTAAGCAAAATGGTACAGGGTAGTTTAGGTCCAAAAGTATGGACCAATTCTTGAGATGACCCACAGGAAAGTGATGTGGTTACACCATCACAGTGCAGACATGCAAAGGGAGATAATAACAGCTCCCTGGGCAACCTGAACCGTGATATCTCTAATTAGTCCTTGACTTGCAACTTGAGTGTTGCTTTAATGCAAAGGAAGACTGCTTGTGTGCATCTTTTAAAAGCTGTGAAAACAGACTTCAGGAGCCCCACAGTCTTCCCAGGGATCACCAGAGGGCAGAATCTTAAGTGGTAAAGGCCTAGATCATAAATCTAAACTTGGTAAATATTCATTTATATGATTAATCTGCTTTACAAGAAGACTTGACACTGCGACTTTCAAGTTTCTTGTTCTAATTTTGAATTGATTTTTACGTGAGGATTAGATGAATGCGAAGACGAGGAGGAAAGCATGTTGTTAATCTTTGTTTTATTAATAACAGATTTAAGGTAAAGCTGTTCAAGTGCAGTTTCACAGAGAAGTCATGCCAAAATAGTGAGGAGATGGTGAATATAACACATGAGGGTTAACACAGAGACTTCTATTTAAAAAAAAAAAACAACCTGATAGTGAGGATCCAGTAAGAGCCAGAGTGACTTGAAGTGAAGAGGGAGTTAACTGCAGAGGAACTTAAAATTCTCCTTGCATTAAATTTGTCTCTAGCTTCAGCAAAGATCACTTTGGGAGGATATTACATAGCAAACTTGAAAATAACATTTATTAATTTTTTCCAAACCAGTTATCAGAATCTTCTACAGAAGAAATATGAAATGGCAGATAAGTCATCACCTCTGTGTGACAACTCTTAATTAATAATTTCTATGTTACTACAATGCCTGAATTTTTAAGTTGATAATAATAAAGAACTATTATTTATATGTTCATATATTATTTCTATATTGTTCATATATTATTTCTATATTGTTCATATATTATTTCTATATTGTTCATGTATTATTTCTATATTGTTCATATATTATATTTGTTGCTATATATAAGGAATTGTTATTATTCATAATAAATCTGGAGCTTGATCCATCATCATAGTTTTAATTCAAAGAAAATTGATGGGGAAAAAAGCCTATAGTGCTGACATCAGGTAAATATTATTTTCCAGGTGACCAGCTAATGTCACTTCTTCATAGAGAAGATACTCTGTCAATTGTTAGGGTAGAAGAAATCGACAGCAAAAAATCTGATTGGAGTGAATGTAATTTATCATCTTTTTAAAAAAAAATTGAAAGAGAAGCCATTGGGATGGTAGGGAGGACAGGTAGCTAAAAGGATAACTGTGCTGAAGATACTTAAGTACTAGGAAATAGTCTAGTGGCTGCTTGTTTGCAGTTGGACAACAGTTCATGTTGCAGGAGCTGAAATACAAACCAGTGATTAATAGATTTTTCAGGAGCAGGATAGAAAAATTAAGGAATTTGACTATGCAATTTCATAAAACTAACTTGTACTCCATTCAATTAGTCCAGCAAGATGGAGACATCAACACAATAATACAGTCAAACAAAAGAGCTTTATGCTTCCCACAGATCACAACTGTTCAATAACCTCTCGGCCTATATATCCAGTTATCCCAGGATTTTGTTACAGTTCCAGAGCAAAATTCATTTATCTTTATGACTCAGAAAAAAACCTCAATTTATCTGTTCTTAATATTATCATCAAATGTCTGCAGCATTCACACTAGAAGAGGATCATCTTAGTATCTGTGTTTAGACCATACTTAATGGTATTGAATATTATTGTCCAAGTTGGTTTGGGTTTAAAATACTTAGATTTAAAATCAAGAGTGTAGGAAAGTTAATGAAAAACTGCATTTTTAATTGACTCAAGACGTTTCAGAAGAAATAAATCTCCTTTGAAACTAAAATAAGCTGGCTGCAAACCTGCCTGTTTTACCACTCCCGGAAGTGATTCATGTGAATTAGGACGTGTGTAGGAGTCCCTGGGCTTTCGTGAGGCTTTTCATGTTAAGACGCATTTGCAGCACTGTTGCAAAGTAGATGGGAGAGTCAGTCTTAACTATGATGTCCCAGCTTTTTTCAATCTGTAGCTTCAAAAAGTAGAGTTTAGGGTGTTTTGTAGGACAGAGGTTTGGGGGTTTCATTGTCTTTTCTGCACATATTACATTTTACCTTTAATTCCCAGATTGTCCTAGAACTCCTGATACTCCAAATAGCGATCCTCGTTTTCCAACTAACAACAGATTGATGGCCTTAAAGAAGCAATTGGATATAGAACTGAAGGTAAAACAGGGAGCAGAAAACATGATACAGATGTACTCAAATGGCTCTTCAAAGGTAAGGCTTTGGAATGCTTAAAGACCGTGAAATGACTGGATGCTTATATTGCTGTGGTGTGAATGTATAACGTATAAACAGTGTGCAGTTCAAACATTTTTAGTTGGGGGTGTATTTTTATTAAAGAGTTCTGTCAAATCTGCTACAAATTACTGTTACTATGTTTTGGTGTGGTTTGATACCCCCTCAAGTGACTGTTTTATCAATTTGTCTACATGCAGTTCAACCTAAATAACAAATCCGGCTTACTAAATTTAGTACATCTAGTAATCTTTGATTATGCGTGATTCACTTAGCAGCAAAGCTTGGTATAACACTAACTGCTCTCTGATGTTTTTCTGCACAGAAAAAAAGAAACCAAAACAAACAAACAAAAAAAAAAACCCAACATGCTGCTAAAGTTGCAGTGTGCATGATAATTAAGCAAAAAGCAACATTACATGCTTTTGAAATGGTCATCTAGGTGTTGTTGGCAGTAAAAGAATTTGTATCCAATATTTATTCATAATATTCTAATAGTGTTGTAATCTGCATTAGTACACATGCATATAAAGTACATATTAAAGTACTATTTTTTTTTTTTAGTAAATTGTGGCATTCTAGAGGTAGCATTAAACTGAAGTTAAAAATAAAGGCACAGTTATAGTCCTAGATCTGAATTTTTAAGCACAAGCTCATTTGCCCTCAATCAGTCTTCATAGAACCAGAAATTCTCCAAGGAGGAAGGGGGAAAGTGTTTGCTAAACCCTAAACAGGTTTGACTTACTACATTGTCCTAGCTATGACATACTCTTAAGAATTCCTTAACTCAACTGAAAATCTTTTTGAATGAAGAAAAGAAAAAAATAAACAAAAAGCCAACTGAATAAAAACCAGCAACACCAAAACCCAAGAACACCACATATACACACACATATTTTAGGAGTATAAGGGAATCATAATTCTCAAATGAGGAAAAAAGGGAGAGATTTTCTGCATACCTGCCCCTTCACCCTTCATTAGTTACTCATTACTTGTTCTTTACATTTGCTAAATTGTTAAGGAGGGAGATTAATTTCCAAACCAAGAGGAAACACAAGTGTAGATGTAACAAATAACTATGTAGCAGTCTGGTTAGATGTTTCAGTGTTCAGACAATAGTAAATTAAATTGAAATGTTCTAAGTTTATAACTGACCGAGACAACACCTAACTACATCAGTGACCTGATTAAAAAACAGTGTTTACTTTGAAGAGTATACAGCTGTCAATTGCATTGCTACCCCTTATAATTGATACTAACCAGAAAGTGTTGTAAAGGAACTTTTATGGTTCTATGTCATGAATTTCTGCTAGGGACTAGTAGAGAGGCAGGTTAATTTGTACCTGCCTAGTGCATTGCTTTCTTTTACCTTGAAAAAAAAGACCAAATGCTGCTTAGTCCCAGAAAAAATAGTTGAGACTTCATAGACTGTAGGTGTCATCAAACTCATTCTGTCCTAGCAGAACTTCTGGTGAACCAGCTGGTACTTTGGTAGCCTTATCTAAAAGTGACCTGCAACCTACTAGCCTGGAGCAGGTGGAAGAAATATTTGAAGTGCACCTTATGACTAAGGGCCTGGGAATGCTGTCTGTACAGCACAGTCCCTCAGTTCGTGGAAACCCTGGAGTCTGTATCCTCTGGGGCCATGTACTTAACATTAGGTACATTTTAAAATAATAATCAGCTGACCCAAATGGATCAAAAGACATACATTAATTAGGTTCCTTATAAACCCTCAGTAAGTAACCTTATAACAGCCTGGAAAAACTTAACTAAACGCTCACACTGTACTATTAAACATTGTTAGCAGGCTTTGATCAGACTAGATAGAAAGGATAAATTCTGGCTTGCTTTGTGACTGAGGCATGTAATTAAAATTGATGATTGAATCTTGTATTTGCAATCAGTAAATGCTTAAATCAGCCTACCAGATTGGGTGTATATAGTAACTAGGCTGGGGAGAGCAAGCTGGAATACACAAAAGTACTGCCAGCTGCTTCAACAAACAGGACAGAAATGGTGCGTATTCCTTCTCTTACATTCTTCATACTCAGCAATGATTTAATTTCACAGGTTTAAAATGCAGGCTTGAGCATGGTGATTGTGTGGTGTTTGTTTTTTTTTTTTTAAAGCAATGCTTGAAACAACTCAACTGTCAGGATGAAGTAGGCAAATGGGGCAGAAATTTTCCAGTTTGGATCCAACCCCACTAATTCAGTGGTTCTTTAAAATGTAGTTGTAGGACCCTCTCTAAAACATACCAAGTGGTTTTGTGACCTTTATTCAAGTATCCTATATGATCTAGTTTCAAATTTGTTGTATTATTTTTAGACCTAAGTTTAATGGAGGGAGGACACTGTTCCATAAAAATTTAAAAAGCAGTCTGTTACTAGTAATAAACTCCTCATCTCATGGGAAGGTATTCCCTTTCTACTTCCCTCCACTTGCTTCAGCAGCATTCAGTTTAACCTGTTTGGGCTGAAGACTGTTTTCAAGATATCGATCATCTTTCCTTGGACTTTGTGTGGATTCTCTAAGATCCCCTGACAGCTTTGCAGATGAGTTTTACAGGCACTGTCATTTCTTCTGTACTCAGGAGGTACCCTGAAATACTTCATATTCAGCCTCCAACACTAAAAGAGCTGCTGAGTATAACACATCCATTTTGATTCTGAAGATAGGATTTTCTTTGTCTTGATAACATGAGCATATCTCTGTAATCCTGAGTTACCTCTATTCTACACACTGAAGGGCTGGTGTTGCCCCTGAGCAAACAGATTCATTGCAGTAAGAGGATATGAGGGACAATGGAGCAGCAAGAGCAAAAATAAGATATTTATGCATCAAAATGATTCGTGGATAAGATTCAGTACACTGTTCTTGTAATATTACTTAGGTCCTATACTCTACCATAAGCAGTAGTTATTTCAAAAAATGGTGTTTGTATTTGAAAAGGTAGTTATTTAGGAAATTCAATGCATTCATTAAATAATTGGATCACTGACACAAAATCTTAAAGTAAGAAAACTAGTACTATCTCTCTGAAATGTCAATTACTACTAAAACTTAAACCCAAGAGTTCTGAGACTGTGGTATACAGAGAGAGCATAATTTCTCGCTGTAGAACCAAAGCTTTTATATGTGTATAAATTGGTGCATCTGCCCTGCCAAATTGTACAGCTTTAAAATATCTGAGTAATACCTTAGGCACAAGGAGCTCTGTAAGGGTAAATAACTCTCTTGTCAATATGCTGATTTTTCTCACAGCAGTTTTCATGGTGCCAGTTTTTTTCTAGCTCTTGGTATCTGTGCTACACTGCAGCTCTTTGTCTTGGTTGTGGTAAGGGGAAGAATTGAATTTCTCTAACTTCTTAAATAATTGATAATTTCATTATAAAATATGTAAATATAAACCATGTCCATGACAAAATAACTTATTAACGAGGTTATAGAGTGGCTACAAAATGACTTAACTAAAATAAAATGACTTAACTAAAATAACCTTGAAATGACTTAACTAAAATAACCATTAAGCTATAATGAATGTGATACTCATCTACACTGACTACTGTGATTGATTGGTAATGCATAGACAGGACAAATTGATTGCCATAAACTTTCTATAGCCTGTTTTCTTTTGTTCCTGATGCAAGTCAGATCACCTTTAATTTATCTGGTAGTTGACAGAATATACAGGGTGAGCCATACAGCAGCCTTAGAAGCACATAGTTTCACATGAAGAACATTTGATAATCCATTGTAAGTCAGATCTCCAGTAGCTGGAGGACAGAAAATGGTATACCTGAAAATTTACACATGGATGGCTGGCTGCACTCTTCACCATGAAATGGTGTTCTCGGTTAGTTTGTAAGCATCTTCAGAAATGTTCTCTTTTGAGTTGCTTCTTATGTTACTGCTTTTGAAAAAAAAAAATTTGGTTAGCTCAGTTTAGTTATACTAAAGGGTTGTACTTTGAGTTGCTGATGAAATAAGTAAAGAAGTAGCCCTCATCTCTTGTGTATTAATGCACAAAGCCTTCAGCTTTAATTTGCTCAGAAAAACGTGCTGCAGGGTTTTTTTATAATGTGCTTATGTAAGCTTACTTCGTATTTCTACGAAGGTAATGTTGCTAGATCATGCCTCCTTTGTTCAGCTTTAAACAGATGTAGTTTCCATGGGAATGGCTTATAGTCTTTAATCAGAATGTGCCTCTGCCCTAACTTAATTTCCAGTAATATTCTAATGTAGTTAGTTGACCAAATGAACCATGTAGATTCAGTTCTTGTTCCTAAAGCGTGTGGGTTTTTAAAGTTTTCGGTTTTGTTTATTCCATGAAAAGTTTACCATTTTATCTTGCTTGTTCTTTTGTTTTAATAGGATCGAAAACTTCTTGCCACAGCTCAGCAGATGCTCCAGGACAGCAAGACGAAAATAGAAGTTATAAGGATGCAGATTCTTCAGGCAGTCCAGACCAATGAATTGGCCTTTGACAATGGTGATGGAGTAGAAAGGAAATATATATCACTATTGACAGAATGCCATGTAGATATGTACCCATATGCACACAAAATTATAGTAAACTTCTAGTAGGAAGGTTAGATAAAGTTTCATGAACCAAAAATAATTGGAGGCTAGGCACACTCACACATGGGAGCATGTTTGAAAGCCAAATACGTCTAACTTGAAGCAAAATATCATGAGCTTAATGAAGAAAATTACAATCGCTCTTCATCATCTTTATACCATATGCAATCCATTTTCTCTGTGTCATCTTCATTTTTCTTCCATCTATGCTTCCTTTGTCTTAACAGTAACTAGTAATTGCCTTTAAAGCATAGAATCCTTTCATTATCCTAAAAAAAATCTGACACAGGTACCAAGCCTGCTCATCATACTTGAATAGATTGACCTTACTATTGCTAATGGGAGCACAGTTGGAGTGAATTTTTGCTGTCTTTATGTGTTTTTAGACTCGATCAAGTAGTAAGCAACTATTTTAAAAACAACCAAAGATGAGTGTTTTTAGGACAACCTGACTAGAAATACACATGCTGCATTGCAGAAGTAGTTTTAAACTTGGATTTCTTTGGAAATCTTTAAACAAATAAATACCCCTGAGCTATAGTGGTGTGAGTGTACTATGGAATTGTGGGCATATTGGTACATCTCTAAGTCTTGAACTTTATTTATACGCATTTCTGTGTACCAAAGTTGTATAATGATGCTGATAATTAGGACCTGGATATACCCTGGATAATGAAAAACTTGTGTGTTGTTTTGCAGGGTGGGGGTTGATATTCTTTGTTTTTGCACTTGCAGTATTTCTGGCTTTTTTTTTTTTAAACTTAGCACATGGGTTATGTATTTCATTTGTTCAAAAGAAAAAGAAAAGTGTTCAAGCTTGAACAGGCTTTAAAATGCCTTTTCATGTTTCTGCATGTTTCTCTTAGAGCTTTAAATGGAAAGGAACACATCCAGGAAACTTTCCAATTCTGTTTAGGAAATCTAAACACTGTAAGAAGTGGACATTAGACTAGTTAACTCAAACCATTTGGGGAAGGCAATGAATGTATGGGGCCTCTTACATTCTTTGTGCTGGCAGAGGCTTGGTTCCCTGGGATTTCATGTGAAGCAGGAGAATTACAAACCAATCAGGGACCTACTTAGCAAAGAGTAGTTTGAAAGATGAATCCACAGAGCATGGTTCAGAAATGTGTAAGTCTCAAAACCTCCTTGACAGCTGAATGATATTTGGGAGATTTGGCCTGTGCCTTAGGTCCCCTGAAGACATGCTCTTTTTCTTGCATCCTCTAGCAATTACAGCTCTTCAAGGAGTAGGATCTCTTTATTGGATTGAGGCCCTGATCAGTGATTTCTTCCTTTAAATGCAGATGCTTAAAATTTCACTGTTGCTTTTATGATGTACTTCAAGCTTTTATTTGTACTACCAAATCTACATCTTTTACTTTTTTTTCCTAATATTTTCTCTCCTCCTCTCTGTTATATGGGGGAAGGGTTAATACTGAAGAAACTGAACATGAATGTGGTCTTCAGTGAAGATTGATTGTTTATATCTCTGCAGCAAAACCTGTGATAAGCCCTCTTGAACTGCGAATGGAAGAATTACGACATCATTTTAGGATAGAGTATGCTGTAGCAGAAGGTGCAAAAAATGTGATGAAATTACTTGGATCTGGGAAAGTTACCGACAGGAAGGCACTTTCAGAAGTAATTTACACTCTTACAATTTCTGATACTTTATTTTAAACATTCTTTCAAGGGAAAAAAAAGGATATATTTCAAATTTTTATTTCATTTTTAAAAAGGCGCAAGCAAGATTTAATGAGTCAAGCCAGAAGCTGGACCTCTTGAGGTATTCACTGGAACAGAGATTGAATGAACTTCCTAAAAACCATCCCAAAAGCAGTATTATTATAGAGGAGCTTTCATTGGTCTCTTCACCCACATTAAGTCCTCGTCAAAGTGTAATATCTACTCAAAACCAGTACAGTACACTGTCCAAACCAGCAGCTTTAACAGGTATGATTTATGGAGCTTTTTTAATTCTGTTAAATGGTTTAAAACAAGTCTTTAATGCCAACTTTATTTCTTTCTGGACTTAATTTCATTGTTGTTCTCTTCCTAGACAAAGGCATTTAGAATTACCAAGTGTCTATGCACCCAAAAAATCCAGATGGGTTTCTTTGATTTATTTGACATTTTTTTTATAGTATTATTAGCATTCGTCTTTACATTATCAAGCACATTAAAAGGTAGGTAAGTACCATTGTCCCCAGTTTACAGATGGGGAAACGGAGATGCAGAAGGGTTAAGTGACTTGTGCTTGTCAGTGGCAGAGCTGGAGATAGACACCCAACTTTTCTCCCAGTCCCTGTTTTACCCACTGGATCACAGTGGCTTCTTAGAAGGTGAGATCTGTGGTACCAAAACATGTGTTACATGGCTAAACCAAACAAGGAGATCCTGACAAACATGCGTTCAACTACTGAAGCCTCTCTTTATTGGTGTGAATTATTTTCCTTGCAATTAAACATGAAAATCATTATTTTGTTTTTAGAAACTTAGCCTAATGTGAGAGAACAGTACGTTTAAACATGAATATAAGGCTTAGGAACTTTCGTAGTTTGGGTTCACCTGGAGTTGTTGTCTTTCATTGGAACTGTTTCAAGAGACAAGCCACACTTTAACAAAGCTCTTAAATATTTGCCTCTAAGTGTTTTTAAATAAAAGCAAATACTCTTGACTGCTTGGGGGATATGTTGGTTTACTAAATTTATTTAATAAGTAGTCATATAAGAATTACTAGTACAAATAGGTTTGGGTTTTTGTTTTGTTTCCCAAATCATTTTACTCATAAGTATTAAACCAATTTTAACAGAGTAAGTTTACTACAAAAACAATCTGTAATTGTTCTTTTTAGCTATACACATATAACTGAAACCAAAATTTATTTTTTAAGTACCGTGGGGTTATGTATTAAACCAAAAAGAGGAACTCTTCTGTTGAGCTGCAGTAACAAAATGGAGTGAGTCTTCTTCTCTACCATTTTGGTTCTGTAAGACAAATAGCAAAGGGTAAAAAGCATTCAGGACTTCAGCTGAGAGCCCATGTAAAGTTGCAGAATGGTGAGAGTAACTTCTTTTCCTATAGAATCTCAAATGATCAATGACTATGGGCAGAATTCTGTATCATACGTTGGTTTTAAAACAGCTCATTTTAGTTATTATTCTTTTCCTGTAATACATAATCATGTGTCAGATACATGATAGGAACAAAGAATTCCTCTTTAACTGTGATTTACTGACACATATGAACAGTTTCTAATAGGAATTATCAAAACAGAGCTACATGCTTGGGAAGTTCTAGTAGTTTCACTTTCATACTGGCTGCATAAAGGTTTTGTGTTGAACTAGATTTGAACAGTGACTTTGTGTCTGTGTCTAACATTTTATGAAAACTAGATCACTGCTACTTTTGAAAACTTTTGAAAATGCATCAGTAGAACTTTCTGATAAGCGTTCATGTCTTTTACAAGGTTATAGCCTTTCTGCTTTTTAATTTCTTCCTTTTTTTGCTAAGCAGAGTTTGGGAATTAAGTATCCTTTCAGCCTGTTTCAGGAACCAATAGCATCTCTTTGTCTTCATAGCCTAATGCTTAGCTGTCACTTGTCAGTTGTTGGTTCCCTACAGGATGGAATTTCTTTTCAGATGGTTTCTTGGTGTCTGTTCTGTGCCCTATAATGCTGCCAGACCATTTTTAGGTCAAGTCTGACTTAAGCTTTTGTTACAAAAGAGTAGTCTTAAGTTTCACAGTTAAGGAGCTACATTTCTAGCTGACAGTATAGAATCATAGAATGGTAAGGTTGGAAGGAGACCTCAAGGATCATCTAGTTCCAACCCCCTGCCATTGTGAGCTGGCTGGTTTCACCACTTCTAATGGTTAGTTTTGTTTGTGTTAAGTGGTGTTGCAGTTTTACAGATGCTATCAAGTACAGGATGAGGTGAACTTAACTGTTCTTGTAACCATCTGTGGTATTCGGATGTTTCTGTGCTGTTGGAGGAAACTCTTAAATTAGAATAGCAGCCTCTATACCTCATTTGGTTGAAGCAGAAGATTTTCAAGAGTAGTTTCCTTGTGTCAGCTTTAAAATAAGTCCAAATTCTGTCAAATCGGAACAATTCAATGATTTTGAATTATGTACTGACTCAAATTTGATGTCAAGGATGCAGCAAGCAAATGTGATTTCTGAATGTATCCTAAATGAATTTGTAGTCTCAATAGTCAGTGTGTTTTAATTACCAAAGCAATGTATCCATTGCTTATATAAAACTCATGAGAAATTGTTATTGTCTCATCTGCAAGATCCGTCTTTTTAATAAGAAATTTGATAATTTTCATCTTAAAAAGTGACATTTCTTATAATTTGAACCCAGTGAGTTTGATTCTCAAGCAATGAAAACGAAGATATTTCTGACACATGGAACAGAAACTCCTACTTTATGCTATTTTGGTGAACTGTTTCTTCATGACTCTCATGTATTTTTTTTTTTTTTTCAATGTATTTGTCTGTCTTAGATCTGTCTTTCACATGCTGTCTGATATTTCTATTTATACCCTGCAGGGATCACACTGTGAACTATTGCCATAAATCGATTGCAAATCGTTCACTTTGTTTACTTAAGAACAGAAATCCTTGAAAATTTGTTGTCTGTCTTACTCTAGGTACCCTGGAAGTTAGACTAATGGGCTGTCAAGATATTTTGGAAAACGTCCCTGGTCGATCAAAAACTACATCAATTACGCTACCTGGTTGGAGTCCAAACGAAGCCAGATCAACTTTCATGAGAACCAGTAAAAGCAAAACTGGGAGTAGTCGAAACCTCCTGAAGACTGATGACTTGTCCAGTTCAGTATACTTCTCTTATTCATATTTACATTTTTATGTCCATGCTGTGTTCTGTAATCTAAAATGCTACATAGATTTGAAGCTTTAAACATATGTTTCTTCATCTGCTGTTCAAGATAAAAAGAAACACAAAAAAAAAAACCCTAACCTGCACTGTTGTGCCCATAAGAACCGATTAAATATGGGATTATGTTTTCAAGGGAAACCTACTGAAGATTTTTTTGTTTGTGGAAAATCCTCTTAAAGATTTAAGCTGAGTTTCTGTACTTTTACTTGCAGATGAAGTCTGTGCTGTACTGAAGCTGGATAACACTGTGGTTGGTCAAACTAGCTGGAAACCTATTTCAAATCAGTCATGGGATCAGAAATTTACACTGGAACTAGACCGGGTAACAATGTGGTCTTGTATAGATCCATTTCATGTTACCTTTTTTTTTTTCTTTTTCTGTTTTTAAACTGTTGAGATTATGCTTGAATTTCATACGTGCAAGTATTCTCATCCTTAACAGAATGAGCTCCCTGGGGTTAAGCTGTTATGCTGGGTTGGCATTCTAGAGATTTTACCTTTGCCATCCTACAAACTGCCATTATAATCCAAGATTTAACACTTAGCATTTTTTTTTTTACCTGCTTAAATTTTTATTAGGATCCTCTTCTCATTACTTATCAGTAAATTGCAGTATCAGACACAGTTTGGATAATTTGTTAAAGCTATTTCATATAATTTCTACAGCGCTTCTGTGTGTTCTCATGTGAAACTGATCAGTTCTTTCAAGAGTAGTAAATAAATTAACTAGTAGTTCTTTCCTAGAACTTTAAATGTGACTTGGAGGATGCAAGTATCAAAATTATACTCAAACATTTCTTTCTTCATGCCTTTTGATGATAATTTACATTATGTAAGTTTGATCAAGCATTTACTTTTTAGATACCTGGTAGTCACAGTATTTTAAAGTACGAGGATTCTTTTTTTTTTCCCATCAATATTTGAAATAAAAAACTATAAATTATATTTTAGGAGCCTAAATGTCATCTCCAGCATATATTTAAAACAAATGAGAACACAGAAAAAAAAAAAAGCCACCTTCCTGTTTTTGCTCTCTCCCCACAGAGCCCCACCCCTCTGAGCCCCAGACTAGATTCCGTCTATCTAGAAAGGAAGCAGTTTCAGACCTGCGGGTAGAGAAATTCAAGTTCTGGTTAGGAGTAGCGAGAACAACACTGGCAGCTGCAGAGTACTAAGGCCTTCATTATTCTCAGATCAAGACTAGAAATAGTCAAAGTTTAGGAGCTGCTCCTACATGTTGTGTTCACTATTTAAGAACTTGATAATAGATGCTTTTTGGTGCCAGAAATGGACCTTCTGCTGGGCAGGACCATACATCCTTCCATATTTGGAATGCACATTCCAAACCCCATCTCTTTCTTGTTTGGGAATTTTTTTTAAAACCATTGCTGCTTCTTAATTCTTGCTTCTTCTAAGACCTACAGCTGTCACTTAAAGACAGGAAATCGATGCATTGTCCTAGAACTGAACTACACTAAGTGAACTTAGTAACATACAATGCTGCTGTTTCATTGTATTGCAGGATTCTTCACATTTTGTAACAAGCATTTAAGACTCTCTAAGAATGTCTAAATTCAGCTGGCAGAGTATATCAGTAGTTCTTGTTAGTTTAAAAGTTTTGGCTCTTCTTCAGAACCATGTTATAAGAACTGTATGTGTTTCTAGAGATATTGTATAAAGTCTGCACCATGATTTGTATGTGGGTACTAAAATGTCACTGTGCAGCTGAGATAATACAATCGATGCTTGTGAATAACGTGAAAAACTAGTAAAGCTGAGGTAACACAGGTAAAACATTGTCAGAATTCTAGCTAAAATAGCTTGAACTAGCACTATTGTTTGACTCAAAAAGGCTGGTGACTGTGAGTCTTGAGGGACATTTGAGACTTTAATTTGGACACTGGCGGTCGCATCTGAGCTGAAGCAAAACGCAACCACCATCCTAGTGAGAGTTTTCTCAGTGTGCCTAGGTAGCCTTGGCACTGTTTTCATAGCTCTGCACCTTGAACCTTAAGTTGCCAGACCTTATTATTGTACAGAGGTAACTCTTGCAGAACAATACTAATAAGTAATTTCCTGTGTGTATGTTTCCGGTCATAGTCACGTGAATTGGAAATCTCAGTTTATTGGCGCGACTGGAGATCTTTGTGTGCAGTCAAGTTTCTGAGGTTGGAAGATTTCCTGGACAACCAACGACATGGCATGTGTCTCTATCTGGAACCACAGGGCACTCTGTTTGCAGAGGTAAGGGTGTTTCTTTAACGAGCTTGAGCACACTTTAAGAAGTTTTTCTTGAACTTACAAGAATGTATTTCGTTCTGAAACTTGAATTCTAACACATATTATTTGTACTGCAGGTTACATTTTTTAATCCAGTTATTGAAAGAAGACCAAAACTCCAGAGGCAGAAGAAAATTTTTTCAAAACAGCAAGGTGACTATTTAATATAAACATACAAAGCTTAAAAATTGCACAAATCTGTTGACACTTTTTATGCAGACCTAGTATTTGCCTAGGAATAAAGCTGTTAATAATGAAGGATTTGGCATTGCACTTAGAGTGCTTTGCTTTAGAATTCCTTAATATGCATTAGCATTTAATAGTGAATAATTAGGAATTGCTAAGGAATATGACAAATGCAGTTTGTTCTTCATAAACTATAAACTGATGAATTCGATTATTTTTTAATTATAGCTTTTGGTAACAAGTAAGGAAATTACTTGCACTCTATATTCTTTTTTTCACAATATCCACAGGCAAAACATTTCTCAGAGCTCCTCAAATGAATATTAATATTGCCACTTGGGGAAGGCTGGTAAGAAGAGCTATTCCTACAGTAAATCACTCTGGCACCTTCAGCCCTCAAGCATCAGTGACTGCTACTGGGCCAGTGGTTGATGCACACATTCCTGAACTAACACTGCCAGCCAGGTAAGTGATATCTGCAGTTTTTCAGTGCTTTTAAGAGCAAGTGTAACAGAGGGATGCTTATGCCTCAATGTACATAATGTTTATTTTGTTTATTCTGCAAGACTACAGACCTTCCAGTGTTTTAACTTTGGACATCCATTTTATAGACAGATCTGCACACACAAGATTTGCTTTAAGAGAAATCTACATAATGTGCAATTTTAAGATGGTTTTCATACTAATAAAACAGTCTCTGCTATACACTGAGGAGTTATTTTTATTGCCAGTGACTCTCCTGTAGCCAAATTGGACTTTGAACATGAACCTGAGCCTCCACCAGCTCCACCCCGTGCATCTTCCCTTGGGGAAATATCTGAATCTTCTTCAGAGATAAAGGCTTCTGACATACCATCTCAGGCAAGTAACTTTCAGGCTATACAGTTTAACAAAGCTGTAATATTGCTATCTTTATGATAGATTTCTTCCCTTAGTTTTCAGCATATGCTCCCTTAACTTGCATATGCAGAATTGTCTCAGACAGTTGTCTCACTGGTGGGAAACTGTCTCCATGGCTGATGTATTTATTTCTCTCTATCACTAGTTTCACCACAGGAAGAAACAAAAAGTACAAAATCATTAGACCATTCATGAAAAAATGGTATAATTAACAAAGAGCAGAATGATTGAAGCAACATGTTAAAAGCTCACTTATCTGTATCATCTCAAAGTATCAATTTTACCTTAGATAATTCTTACGTTACGAATCTCACATACTTGTAGTTAACTCTGCATTTGTTTGTCTTTGAAATCAGTCTTAAATTCTCAGACTTTCTCTTCACAGGATGAAGTAACAGCTTTTGATTTTGAAAATGGCAAAAATAGTATTGTCCCAAAACTCCAGCCTGAAATAATCTTTGAGCATGATAGTCCTCATTCAGACATAAAATACACCAACACCCGAGAGTCTGAAAATAGAAGGTAAAAATGCAGTGGTTTTGCTGGTGATATAAATAATATTTCTGAAAGTTAAACTGCAAGATTTTTTACTGTGTCTTCTGTTTTGGTTTTGTGTTTGGTTGTGGGTTTTTTTCACATAGATCACAACAAAGATTTCAATTCAGTTTGAAGGATTTCCGATGTTGTGCTGTACTGGGCAGAGGACATTTTGGAAAGGTAAATGTCTAAAGACTATCAAATGTCAAGGCTGTATCAAGAACTAGATGTAGCTCTTGAATGAATTGCTTATCTTCTGTTTCAGGTGCTGTTGGCAGAGTACAAAAACACAAACGAGATGTTTGCTATTAAAGCCTTAAAGAAAGGAGATATTGTGGCTCGTGATGAAGTAGACAGGTCAGTTTATGAAATACAAGACACAGATTCCACAGATCAGTTACACTTTCTTTCTGCACAACTGTAAGCTTTACCAAGCAGTGCTTAAATTCACTGAAAGAGTAAAACAATTTGTCATATTCCTGCTTAGTTGGCTGGTGCAGACACAGTCTTTCTACTGGGGCAAGAAGGGAGCAGTGAAGCCCAGGAAGTGCCTCTCTTACCATGCCTATACTACAGTTCTGACTTAAAGCTGATTCCACTTTTCCTTTAAGTTCTCTGCAGTTATTTGTTCTAATTATTCTGTAGACTTCTATTGCATCTCAGGGGGATAGTACCTGTTTTCTTTGCTGTCAGAAACACCTATGATGTCGTTTTCTCAATCTGTAATTTACTGTTCTATTTTGTCCATCTTATTTTCACTTAAGTCCTGTGTATGCTCCACTGTTGTTGGGTTTTAATCTTTTTTGGCCCCTAATTCAGATTTTCCTTTCCTTGGAAGTGAAATAGCAGTTACAAATGGTGTGGTTTTCATGCAGGAAGGTCCTTTTATGGCTGTTTAATGGTGATTATATTCACTTAAGCTACAAATTAACCAGTTGACCTCAGGAGAAATGATCTGAAATTACTATAGATAGCTGTGTATAATATTGTTACTATTTTGCCACTTTAATTGTATAAATGTAGTGGTTCTGGGAGTTACTCGCCCCACACACACAATGAATTCACCCAGACTAGACTCAGCTGACTGGAAGTTAGGGAATGAAGCTTTATATTCATAGCTTAGCACCATATACAAGCATATGTTTACAATATGTTACAATTACAACTATATACAGTTATAAGCAAGTTAAAAGGAATACAGAAACACAGTACCCCTCCCAGAAGTCAGAATGCCCAGGAGGGGCTCCCAACCACCCTTCCACCATTTTTCCACCTCACTCCCTTATCCCAGAGTCTGCCTTACATGCAAGGTGAGTTGGAGGGATTGGCAAAGGGGGTTAGAAGCAGAATGATTAATTGGGTTACACAGACCCAGGCAGAAGTAGTTAATAGGGCAGAAGCCAGGGAGAAACACTGTCTTATCTATGTTTGTGTTCTGGTTTTCATATGTCTCAGTAAACCTATGGTGATGTCTACTTCACTCATTGTTTTCTTTCAGCAGCCTATAATCTAATTTCATTGAAATATTCCAATTAGCTTCAAACCAGCACAATATGATATGTAAGAGGTTTGAAGCTAATATTGCAAGGAATCAATGCATCCATAATGCAAGTTTGAGCATTTGGAAGGAAAACTAAGAGAGTAGGGTTTTCATGGACTGCTAGGTTTCCTTTTTTGTTTGTGAAAGCTACATGTAACTTCTCTCTTGAAACAAAAAATGTTTTTACCTTATCCTGAGGAATGGAGAGAAAAACATGAAGTATAAATTAGCAATAGCTTCTGAGAGTAGAAAAAAATCACAGTTCAGGATTGAGCTTTAAGGTTTTTACGATTTTCTGTTGGCAGCTTGATGTGTGAAAAGCGAATATTTGAAACTGTGAATAGTGTAAGACATCCCTTCCTGGTGAACCTCTTCGCTTGTTTCCAAACCAAAGATCATGTTTGCTTTGTAATGGAATATGCTGCTGGTGGGGATCTGATGATGCACATTCATACTGATGTCTTCTCTGAACCAAGAGCAGTGTGAGTATCCATCCCTTTTTGTGGCATTCACTGAGGGGCACTTTTTGGTGCTAAGAGATTTATCACCACATGCCTCTGCATTCTGTCATTTTAATAAATAGCGTTCCAAGTTTTTAAAAGAGTTAGAGACTCAAACATATTTTGTTAGAAAGAGCCCTGCAGGTTTAATGTGCCTGAATCTACACTGAATTACAAAATTACAAACTATGTAATGTTTATAATTCTCTTTTTTTTTTTTTTTTTTTTTAAGTTTAAATTAAAAAGCTCAATGGAAAGTTAAAATGGCAGATAAGGCTAAAAAAAAAAAAATCAAACTAGAACTCTTTCAATACCATGGCAGTGGACACTACAGAAAACTTGTCCTCCAGGCCAAGTGAACATACTACAGCTTGAAAGCTGCAAGTTTAAGCGTTCTTGCCATCTGACCTCAAAATTCTGATCTTGTAGAAAAGTAATCTATACCTAAGGAAAGAAAAGACCTGTAATCTTCAGAAGGTGGTTGATAAAAAGATCAGCCATCATGGGCTTCACATTCTTCACTTTTACTTTCTCAACAGGTTCTATGCTGCATGTGTGGTTCTTGGACTTCAGTATTTACATGAACACAAAATAGTTTATAGGTAAGTAGCCACTGAGCCATTTCCAACAGATGAATTTCAGCTCTTCTGAACAGTATTAAGGAAACATCAACGATGCAATTTTTTTTCTCAAATGTTCATTTAGGGATTTGAAGTTGGATAACTTATTGCTGGACACAGAAGGCTTCGTGAAAATTGCTGACTTTGGTCTTTGCAAAGAAGGTAGGGGCCTTCAGTTTTCTTTCTAGGGCAATCTCATAGCCTGTCTTACTCTTGACTGTTCCTTGAGACTTTTGAACTGCCAAACCCAAACAAGTACAGTGTGTACTTACCCAGTATCACTTGATTGACAAATCCATTCTGATTGTACAAATGTAGAGATAGGAGGAAATAAGAGAAACATCTGAGCACAGCCCTTTTTTTTTTCAGTTGTGAGCATCACTTGATTCTTAGTTCATCATACCTGTGCTTATTAAGCTGCATTTTCCAAGTTAGTAGAAAAAACATTAGGTGTTCCTCATTCTAACTGAACATGCCAACACTGTACAACTAAATCAAGTACCATTATCCATAAGACAATCTTACTTTTTTACAAATACTTTATCTGTTTTTTTTTAACACTGAAATAGTCACACCTCTAAGTGTATGGAAATGACATGCAAAGTATGCTATAGCTGAAATAGAGGCAGTTATCTCAAAAGGAAAGCCTAGATGTTAGAAATTTATTTTCAAGCATCCCACTACTGGCAACTATCTTTTAAGTAGGACATGAAATAGAGGTAGCAACTGAAATACGCCCTCTCATTGGGGCATAAGATTAGGAAGCATCCACCTCCTTCTCCAATTCATATAGTCTGTCCACCTTATCTCTTTTGTTGATAGCCTAAGAGGGAATTCAGTTGGTGTTCAAACATTACTGTTGCCTTCAATACCCTAGGGAAAGTTTTGTGACTTTAGCTACAAACAAGTTCTGTAAATGACAAAGAAAACACGGACAAGGAAAGCTCCTTGGTTTACTTCCTACAATAAATTAATTTCTTAAGCTTTCTGCAACACCTCCACTTCCGTCACATCAGCCTTCTTGGTGCTCATGTCCCAGCCTGTGCCCCTTCTGCTCAGGGCTTATTTTGCTTAAAGCTGTTTCACTCCACATTTTACTTAACTCTATGTAGTTTTGCCACTGCAGATGTATCCATGGTAGGGATGTTTGACTTGTGTACCACACTTTCCCCTACTAGCAAGCAGAAATAGAGCATAAGATTGATTGTGTTTTTCCAAGCAGAGATAACTGGGTGACAGATGTAACTGCAAGTTTAATGTGGACCATTGTATGTAGTCAAGGACAGAAAAACTTAACGCTGAGGCACACATGGGAAGGAAGAGTGGGGGAAGAGTTTTACCTCATTGGCCTGTATCTTCAGGACAGGCCTTGGAACTACAATACCAGCTGAAGCTGTGCTAGAGGGAGGTTTTGTTTGCTGCAGGACTAGGTTCTAGAATGGCAAAAAAATGTTGCCTGCATTTCACTAACTGTAACTTTTCAGGAATGGGATTTGGAGACAGAACAAGTACATTCTGTGGCACACCAGAATTTCTGGCTCCAGAGGTGCTGACAGAAACTTCCTATACGAGAGCTGTAGACTGGTGGGGTCTTGGTGTACTTATCTATGAGATGCTCGTGGGTGAGGTAAGTTCCAGTAAGATACAAGAGTCATAATACCAATATATGTTCAAAAACTTAAAAAACTCAAGATAGCAGTGGCCTGTCAACATTTATTATGCCCTACCTGCATCAGTACCTGTGGATACAGTAGGTATAGGCCTACGTAATTTGAGTGAACATCTTCATGACTTTCATCAAAAGAGTCTTTAAAATTGAGCAGTTACTTACCTGACACTAGCTCCTGTGATGCTGTAGAGGTTGGTAAGTGATGTTATGAGTTTGAATTATCAGCAGTTGTTGAAGTGAAATGAGTTGTAGCTCCTCCAAGACTTAACTTCTAGATTTTTGTTTGGTTGTTTTGTTGTTTTTTACTTACATTACTATGCCTTTAAATTACACTAATGGCACATTAGTATCAGTGCCTCTAAGCAAGAACATAGCACATCTGGTTTGGGGCAGCTCAGTTTCCAGCACACATCTATTATTGTCAAATTTGGATGGATACAACCCTAGCAGTCTTCTGCTTTCAGATGCTTTTGGGGAGAAGATAAAACTCCTTTAATGCATAGAACTAGATAGCAGTGAAAGATTATGCCAAACACAATGCTGTTTACCATGTGAACTACAGCTGCATTAAACACAACACCCCAGTTCATGGAAATGAGCTGGTGTAAGTAAATTCCTATGGAGCAGTTATTTGTGTATGTTGCTTTCTTCCTGGTCCATTTTTGTTACAGCATCTTCCAGGTAGCAGAGGGATGGTTAACATGATAAAAACCAAAGGAAAATTAGAGATTTGCTTGTTAATATATATTTTTTTTTTTTTAATATGATCATTCACTTTTCTCCCACTTCCTTTCACATAAAAAAGGACAAAAGGCTTGTAGGGTGTTACCTACATCTGTCAGGCCACCTCCACACAGTCTGAAAACCCTTGAGCTGTAACATGCTAAAGATACTACAAAAACTAATTACTAATTAGTCTTGACCATGTTACTTGTGAGTGGCAGCTCTTCCTTGGAAGACTTGATACATACTTTCCATGTTCCCTGTGTATCTCGTGTCAGAGTTCAAAGAAGATCCCAGTTTTAGGTGTTTGTCTCTACTTTAAAAGGTGCATTTTCAAAGCATAGTCCCTCGGTAAGAATTAAGGGATAATAACCAACTTGCCTTACTTTCCTCTCTTCCTTATGGAAGAGTTTTTGGGTAAAGGAAGACTTCTTCTCAGGGTGTCTGGTTCCAGACTGCCAGTTGAATATGTGTTGTGTTCAACTGTAACTGATTTCTGAGCCTGTTTAACAGTATTTTTTCATTACTTTCATTAGTCTCCCTTCCCTGGAGATGATGAAGAGGAGGTGTTTGACAGTATTGTAAATGATGAAGTGAGATATCCACGATTTCTGTCTACAGAAGCCATCTCAATAATGAGACGGGTGAGAACATAATATTACACTATTCCCTCATCCTCTTTCCTTTCTAACTTTTATGAAATTCATTACTTTTGAAAGGAACAAAATACTTTAAGAACTCACGCTTGGGGTCGGGGTTTTTTCCTACAATTACATTTAGACTTGCTATACTTATGCTTGTGCCATGCTGCCTATCACCTTAAATGAAAATTGTCATCAGAGCCATTCCACTTCATTTAGGAAAAAGTGTTTCTTTTAAAATGTAAAGGACTAGAGGCTCTGTTTTCTCCCTGAACTATGTTTCCTACTAATATCTAACCAGAGGAGCTCAGCTCTTTGCTGAGAACACTGCTGCATTGAGCAATCTGGTAGATTTACATTGTCACATGAATATTTTAATTCAAGGACTTGTTCTGGTTTCATTCCAGCTGGGGCAGGGAACACAGTACACATGGCATCTGCAGTCCCATTCTTGGCAAAGAACAGCTGATTTTATTCATGATTGTCATTAGTGATATCCTTGGTGTAATGCTTACCTAAAGAAGATGCTTGAACCTGTCCGAGTTAGCTCCTTATCACAGTCAATATCAAGGCATTAACTGGAGGTGATTCAAAGCCTTTGGAAGCAGCCCCTCCATTTAAATGTCTGACACCGACTATTAGTCCAGCAGCCAATTCAGCAAGGTGCTGCAGCATACGAGTTTAAGCATGTCAACAGTAACTACTGCAGCAGTGGTGTTGAAGTATTATCAGAAATACTGTACAGCTTAAAGTGATTGTTTTTTCCCAGGGAGCCTTTGGCTCAAGAAAGAAGAAAGAATACAGTTTTAAGACAGTACCTGTGGAAAACTGTCATGCCAATAGCCACAGGGAACTGCTACATCGCACCCAGAGTATGCGCACCCTTTGTGGCTGCAGTTTGCTAGTTGTAGTTGTGTATATTCTGCTCCCACCTGAGAAATTCTTACATAATATAGAAGACATTATGTTTTGTTGGCTGCATAATCAACCTACTCACCCACACTGATGCTGGGCACTTTGCCTGGAACAGGGGTCTGCACACAGCAGTGCGATGCACAAGTGCAAGCATCTAATTAATGTTTTTGGTGTTAATTGGAAAACCCTTTCATTTGACTGGGTGTGTGAAGCAGCAGTCACCCCTCTCTTGGTAACTCTTGTGAAGTAGCTGGGCACAGGAGTCAGCACAGTGGTCTCTTTTCTAAGCCAAGCAAGCAGCACTACCTTATGTAAATCCTGTATCCTCTCCAGCTGAACACCTGCCCCACAAATCACCCTAGGTACCAGGACTTAGAAGAGACTAACTGGTCTCATTGCTATGTTCATAGCTGGGCTGCTGGTGGAATTGTGCTTACAGATTCAGGCATCAAAAGGACATAGCTGTCTCTAGCTACCTGCATCCAGAGGACCAAGAATTTACTGTAGGTCAGGCAGTTTCACTGTCCATCTGATCTTCATCTTGGTAGCAGTCATCTTCCTTCTACCCCTGAATTTGTGCACTGAGATCTTGCATGTTTTGTCAGCTGTTACGAAGAAATCCAGACCGACGTCTCGGAGCTGGAGAAAAAGACGCTGAGGATGTCAAAAAGCATCACTTCTTCAGGGTGAGTACAAACCAGTACTGCTAAGGACACCAAGGAGCAATAGACAGGAAACTAAACGTCGGCTGATTTCTTTTACAGCTAATAGATTGGAATGCTTTACTGGCCAAGAAAGTGAAGCCTCCTTTTGTACCCACCATTAGAGGACGAGAAGATGTTAGTAATTTTGATGACGAATTTACCTCCGAAGCACCTATCCTCACTCCACCTCGGGAACCAAGGATACTTTCAGAAGAAGAGCAGGAAATGTTCAGAGATTTTGATTACATTGCTGATTGGTGTTAACTTCTAGACACTGTGAAACCCCAGCTGACTGGCTCACAAGAATGCCTCTCTCAGAAGGATACCGACCCTTCGATTGCTCTCTGTGCCACCTGTAGCTTCTGTTTTTTTAAATCACATGAAGATCCTTTAAGTACTGTTTTAACACTCTTGTGAAGAGTGGCCTCTTTGTATATTGTTTTTTTTTAATCCGAGCACTGGAACACAGGTCTATGGAGTTCTTACGCTGAGTTGATGAACCCAGGCTGTATTAAGCTTCCCACACGGGCACACATGGATCTGTACTGATTCTCTCACGCCTCTACAGCAGATAACATCACTTTGTCATAGTTCTGCCTTAAGTGGGAAAAGCAGACTTTGAGCTAGGTAACTGCTTGTCTCTGCTCAGCCACACTGCAATAGAAGTTTGGGATACTCGTGACACAGAACACGGTTCTAGCTGGAGAAGGCATATTATTTCAGTTCAATATTACCTTGTGCAGTCTACAAAGCTACACATTTCTATGTACACGTTCATCTTCTTAAGATAATGGTATTGAGAACAGGTATGCCTTGTTTTGTAAATTTTCTATGGTATTTATTAGGAAAAATGTTAAACACCTTGCCTTTGAGATAACAGCAGTGTAAGTGCTTCCATTATGAAGAAAAAATCCAGAAAACCCCAGAAAGTTTACCAAAGCCACTTGCCAAACAGTTTTGCCTTCAAGCTTTTAAAGCATGGCTTAAAACCCTGGTCACTATGGAGAATGTAACAAGGATGTTGCTCAGTCTAATCACACAGAGCAAAGCGTTTCCCAGGCCCATCCACTTCTGTACTCAGACTCATGCCTTTCCCACTCACTGAGTGGACAGCTAAGTTAACCACCTAGTCTATGTAACCACCTAGATCATCCTGTACCTGCTGTACAGTACCATATCGCTGTTAGAAGACGTAGGGATCTTCACTGTATACATGCTGTGAACATGTATAGCTGGAAGCTGTAATGTATTCTTATGTCCAGGCAAGTAATTTAATGATACCATTTCATTCACTTCGCTCCATGGCCAAGTGAACAACATAGAGCTCTGAGTGAAACAAGTATTTGTATGCAGATAGGCCACTGAACTCCAGAACTTAGATTGGCAGTTACTAAGGGTAAAAGCAATATGTTGTAACAGAATGTATAAATATTTTTGATAAAAACAGTGTATATTTTATAAACCCCTTAACACTAAAAGCTGTACCTCAAAAGCTAAAAAACAACACAGACCAGACACTGTGCACACTTGTAAACCAAGAGCTGGTTTTGGCATCTGGTGTTCTTTGGGCAAACACTGATTCTTGGAGAATAAATTTCCCACACTGTCCTTAGCTCTAGCACTGTTCAAGGCTGATCTCATCTCACAGGTTCATCCTAGCCAGGTGTTTGCTGTTCATGGGCTAAGACAGTGAGAATTGGCACTCCAATCAAATCTAAACTTTTAATTTACTCAGAGCAGACATGCAAACCCCTCAAGTATGCAGACACTGAGGTGGTTGTTCAAAGTCATGTTGCTGGACAGACCCGCAGGGTCAGGCAGGGGAGAGGCTTAGGGGCTCAAAAAAAGGATTAATAGGTCTAAATCAGGCACATACCCACCCCACACTGGAACAAGGCAGGCATCTGTACTAGCCCTACAAATCACATTTGGCAGGGTGAGTCGACTTTTCAGCATCACTCACTTTCAGACTGTAATTGGTAAGAAACATCGTATTCCTCTATCTAGCTGAAACCAATACTTTTGAGGTACAGTCAGCTCACCCTTTTTGGTTCCCAAATATATATATGAGCATCTAACAGGGTGCTTAACACATGAAAGTATCCTCAAAAACACCTTTTTGTAACTACATCTTGTACAGAAATTTTTTTTTTTTTGTTAAATCTAAATAAATCACTAAAAATTAAAAAAAAAAAAATTAGAGGGCAGGGTATGTTCACCCAGTTAAGCTGAAAGAAAGCACTAATTTTATCTCTGTAGTTTTTAAACTATTTTTAGGCAGATTAAGATTTTAAACCCTAGATTGTAAATATATTTTGCTATACTTTATCTGTATGTGGCTGCTCAAGCACTTTGTAAGGAAATTAGGATATTTTAGAATGGTACACTATGCATTAAAATGAAATGTGCCTTTAACAAATGTCATTCTAAGTGTTTTGCAGTCATTAATATCACAAATTAAAGTTTTAAATAGAGTAATTTGTAAATCGTGTCCCAAACATGATTTTGCTGTTTCTTGAAGTGACTTGTCATGTTTTCCACAGGTAACTTCAGAAAAGAACTTGCTGTCAGGAGGGAACTTTGAGCTACCACTAAGTACTGGATTTCTCTATGTAAAAATAGTAACTCTGAGTATACCTTCTTTCTGAGGCTTAAGGAGAGCAGCCTCCTCTTGCTTGAGTGAACAATCCTTCTGAAAGGAGCAAGAAAAGACCATGTCTATCAAAGTCTGGCCAGCTGGAATCGGCATCCTCCCCTTGCAGCTTCCTTTGAAGGCAGGGGGAGACACTGTTTACTTACCACCTGCAACGTCTCTTCATTACAGTTTCTCCTCCTACCATTATATAGGAAAACTCTGTAAACAAACAAAAACTTATACTCACCCACAGCAGCCTTGTTCTTTAAACAGAGTGAAGCTTTCTTTTTTGAATGTATCAAGAAATCTTTACTCTTAAGAACAAACTAAAATTTGATGTGAGACCACCATTGTCCAGAGACACTTTGCTTTGATATTTAACTTAGCAATCTTAGCAAACTTAACCAGCAAGGGCTGGCTCCGAATAATGGTACTTTCTAATACCTTGTCTAAATTGCAGTTGAATTAACATAGGAAGTGCCTCAAGATATTATGCCCTTGCCTTTGCTGTGGTGGGGAATGCAGTCCTTCAGTACTGTCTTCTCCCAGGTTTGCTGCTGAGAGACTTCCCAGCACCAACATACAAGCATTAGGCAGAGAAACCAAAAAGCTACCAACGCTTGAGCTGCAGCCCATTCTCCTTGCTTGCATTTTAGGCTTTACGTGTCATAGAGCCTTTGCTACCCATCACTCTGTAACAGAAGGTAAAAACCAACTGCTGAGCTGCAGTGATGTTCCCCCCCCAGTTCTCTATGCCTCTCCCTCCACCCTGAGAACTACTGGTGTGCCATACACACAGACATCATCCACCAACTGTCCAGAAGCGCTCCAGCCAGGCACAAGATCTCATTGCTGAATGAGAAACCTCTGTAAAAGAAGCTAAATTCCTTAGCCTTATCGAAATAGCTTACTAGAAGGGTTTTAACTGCCTGAAAATTAATTCAGAGTTGCACTGTTTTTTTTCTTGGAGCACTTCACATTAACTGTTAGCCTACTGGGACCAGCAGTAACTGGGTTTCAGTATATACAGTCCATTCAAACATATTTCAAGTTCTCTCTTTTTAGGCTGTGCAGTTGCTACCATCTCCACACCAAGGCTAATGCTGGAACTACTTGCAGTACTGCAGGCAGAGGCAGGGTCAAGCCAAGATTCCAGTCTCCCTGTACAGCCCTCCAGAGCTTTGCACAGATTATTTAAGTTTCAGACCAGGCAGCCTTTACTGTACGTAACAATTTCAGCTGCAAGCTCATCCCCTGCAAATGCTCAAGCAAAATGCCTGAATGCATTTAAAAATCAGAGCATTACCACAAAAGTAAGTTTCAGCCATTTTCCACCTCCATGCAGTAGATATATGCTGGAAAGCATACTCCTGGCAAAAGAACTTCCACCTTTGCATTTCCAAACTGTAATGGCACATTAAAGATCAGGCCCTGCCTATTCAAAGCATCATGCCTTCTCCTTTTGAGGAAGGCAAAGTAGCTCAGAGCAAGACAGGGAAGCCCATGTCACAAAAACTGTTATACCAAGGTGTAAGGAAATCTATTGGATATTAGGATGCAATCCTGCCTTAACATTCTGCACCAGAATTTTTCATGACTGCAACCAGCAGCTTCAGTGATGTAGCAGAACTGTACAGCCTTTGTTACTTGTTTACAGGGAAAATAACAAAAAAGCTGAGCTGCCACATTTCAGTAGTCTCAACTAGCAGAAGAAGATTAAAACTAACCCAAGAAAACAGTGAGGACTATTGATGATTAGCGCTGGACACAGCCTTCCCTCTGCATGGCTCAGGACCAGATGTGGAGCAGGCTGACTCCTCAGCTGTTCATCTCGGCAATTAAAATTAATGTGCACCTGTGATACAAAATTAAGTCAGGAACCTGAAGACTCCCCGTGAAGTACATTTGTTAGTTTGCACACAAAGAATACTGTCAGGAGGCAACTCATTTTCAAAGCTGCTAGCTTGGAGAAGGCTGAATAACTTCTGGACTTCACTTCTCAGCATCCGGTGCACCAATTCAAACGAGCAAGTGCTTGCTTCAGACTCAAGTGCCAAAAGCTGCAGTCAGGCTGAAGGGTGGACTGACTGAAAGTTTTGTGGGAGTTTCCCCAATGGCTTCTACTGCCTCAGGAGCCCCCAGTGAGTTTAAGAGCCCCTCTCTTTATCACAGGCAAGCCTAATTTCTACACCCCCCCCCCCATCCAATTAGTCCCACTAGTTCCTGGACAAGGACCCTCCTTACCATTTGA
Source organism: Ramphastos sulfuratus (assembly GCA_013399055.1). Lineage (NCBI taxonomy): Eukaryota > Metazoa > Chordata > Aves > Piciformes > Ramphastidae > Ramphastos > Ramphastos sulfuratus. The sequence goes on along the minus strand of WBNM01023385.1, from coordinate 280,590 downwards.
GAAAGGTGGCTCCTATTGGGTAACAGCCATGTAGGCTAACCCGTTGTGAAAGAACCCAAGATGCTGACACATCAGTCACAGAGCCATGTATTAATAGAATGGATTTGCCTGTCCCTTCCAGTGTCTCTGCCCACTACTGGGAGGAGGAAAGAAAAGATAAACTGTGCCCAGGGCACCAGGATGGTTAGTGATCTGGAAGTCTCTTTTAATTGCCCTTGGACTATATGTTACGGCTTCTCCAACACCCACATGGGTGGGAGTTTTCTGGTGATCTCTCCCAATCTGGGCTCCTGTGAGGCAACAGACTTCCCTATGAGAGGAGTTTGCCCTGCATATCGGACCCTCTGTTCCTTTCAGAAGAGAGTCACCTACAACTACGACTCTCCTTTGTGGAGGTAGTGGCAATACCATGGGAGGTAGGTCTTTTGGGTGTTTGTGAACCGCCTGCCTGTCCCACTTCCCCTCTTAGTTCTACCAGCAGGCTGAGCAAATAGTTCACCTGCTCACATCTCTCAGCTGTTTTTCTTAATTCCAGCTGCTTCCATAGAAGCGCTGGAGCACTCTCTGGCTAGCTGTGTGTTCTTGGGGAAGCTCCGTCTGGACCAATGCATCCCTTGCAGCAAGTGCAGAGGATGTGCCTGTTCTCTGAGTGGACACCATGGTTAAGTTTCCTTGCTCCTGCTGAACTTGGTGGTTTACCTTTGGTTTGGGAGAGAGATATTACCCTGCCTCTGTGAACTGCCATACTCCCTCCTGCCTGCCATTGGCCAGCACTCCAGGTCACTGGCACTCCCTGGGAGCATTTAAAAGGCCCTTGCTGGGTGAGAGCAGTGGCCCCTTGTTGCCACCTCAGCTCTCAAGGGGTTTGCTGACAGCTCCTGTCTAGGGCTGTATACTCCAAACCCCTGCCTATCAGCCGCCAGAAAAGGCTCCTGTCTAGCTTGATCTAGCTTAGACCAAGCACGCAGCCCTTAAGATGTGCATATTCAGTCACTTTCACACGATGGTGTTTTTCAAAAACAGTTTATTTGGGAATTATGTAATATTTTAAATTTTCCAAAATACATCTTACTAGATCCCTACAAAATAAATCTAAATAAGTACAACAATATGAAATTAACTTTGTTGCAACAGCTGTTAAATATTTACTTCCACTAATATATACATACAAAATGCCACACAATGAGCTTGTTTACCCTTGGAATGTGTGCTGTGTTCCAGCAGTTATGCTCCTTCTCCATATCCTCCAGTTCCACAACATGAAGACTCAATATTAACACTTTGTACATCCTCTGTTATAGGCAAAATTCGAAAGTTTATTGTTGGTTGGTTGAGGGGTTGTTTTTTTTTTTAATAGAAATTTAAAAGAAACCCTCTGCAATTTCACAGCTGTGGTAGTTTGTCAACTGGGGTATCAAACTTGAAGTCTGCTGGGAAGAGATCTGGAGCCCGAGGATAGATCAGCCTGTACGATTGTCTAATTGTAACATCAGCCACACCAGCAATGTCACCAATTTCTAAGACAAAAAGCAGGTAAGTGTTTAGTTTTCAATTTTGCCATTTGTACTGAAGAAACCAACAAGCACAATCTCACAAGCAGCTTAATTTGTAGTTCTCCCCAATGCCTGATAAAAACACTTCTACTGACTGACTACTGACACACACTGACTGCTATTCTGCACACGTCTTCCCATATGCCATAATTTGACCTGTGCTATCTATTTTGGAATAGCATCAGGTTCAAATTGGTAGAGGGATGTGAGAGCAGAAGTCACTAGAAACACCTACTGCAAACTGAACATGTACTCAGTAATATTCTAATAGATCTTCATCAACACCAGGTTCTTCACTTTTGCCCTTTAATTATATATAAGCAAAACTGGCACTAAAAAAAAGGCATAGACAAGAAGTGATACCTTCATCTAAATGTGGAATTTATTTACATTAAAATGCATTAAGCCAGAAGCAAAGCTTTTGAGTGGAACAGAAGCTTGTACTTATTCAAGATTTAACTAAGTTAACCAAACTTTGGAATTTAAACCTTGAACTGGATGACAGCTTTCAGCACTGTCAGGGCACTAAAGGAGCATGGAGTCACATCTGTATCCATAGCAGGCAGCTTCTTTGTGTTTCAAAGATCACTCTTAAGAGACATAATCCAATAGCTCGAGGCAAGTAAGGATGAAGGCATTGTACTGCTTGGGCTCTAGATAACTCAGGAAACTGCCAACATGATGAAAGCTCCAGGGACAGGGCAAGTGCTGATTAATGCAGAACAAAGCACCAGGACCTGACAGGTAACGGCTATTCTTTTCCTAAAAGCAGCTCTCCAACATTTCTGATGTGGACTAAACGCAATGCAGAGCCAGCTTCCAGCACCTGGACCCATTTGTCACACCAAGTTCCAACCACCATAGTTTTATCTCCCCTCCTTCCCCATTCACTGCTCCTACATAGGCCTGAGTCTCTTGGGGCTGACCCGTGCTGCTCTGAAGCTTAGGAACAGTCCTGAAGAACTGTTCACTGGCTTCCTAAGGGTCACCCCACCATAAGAGAGTAATGCCAAAGGTGATTTCTGGCCAAGCCTGCTGTCCCACCACTCAATCTTTGTCAAAGGCTCACAAGAGGTCAAGGAACACATGTACTAATTTAGGCAATTCCCTAGCTGCTGGAACAATCCAAGCCTCAAAGTAATCTAAAGCCTGCAAAAACCCCCAGGTTTGCACTGCGAGTATTTGAGACCAGCAGAACATACACATGCAAGTGTTAGCAGGAGTGAAGTTAGAACTACACTCATTTGAATGCACTGGTCCCTTGCACTCAAGAAACCAACTCCTAATGCCAGAACAAGAAAACAAAATTTTACCTTTTTGTGTCCTTTTCTCTGCAGAAGCTTGTGATGCCATGTAGATAGCTGCAGCTGCTACGGAGATAGGGCTTCTCCCAGGAACCAAATCTAATTCCACAGCTTTACGGGCAATATGTGTTGCTGCCATTTGTACTTGTTTGGGAAGACCCAGGTTAGAACAGAATCTTGACATGAAGTCTCCAGTTGTAATCAGATCTACACTGGTTTCAAGAGCTTTCAAAATAAGTTTAAAGCACCGACCTATTTCCTTCTTTGAAATCCTGGACACTGCACATATTTCTAAACAAAAAGTGAAAATTAAAAACTTCAGGCTTGACAGGATTTGCTCCCCCCAAAAATTTTATTCTTAACTTATTAAGACCCACAAAGAAAGCCACTATCATGAATGTCACAATCACTAAATAAACTTTGCACATTTGTGAAACTTCCAAATCCTTTCAAGTCAGTGCACATTTTTTGTAAAGAGCTAACCAACACATCTTGCTTAGTAAGGAGAGTTTGGTACTCAATGCCAAAGAGAGTTCTGTCCCTGTCAGGGAAAGTTGCACATTACAGGGAAGCTGCAGAACTGTGGGTTCAAATTCAGTTCCAACAGTCCCCATCACCCTCTGACCTAGGCAACACCTTTCAAGTTTTATCAACACTCAGAATTACTTTCAAATGCCCTTTATTTATAATGCATAATAACCAAAAATTCCATGCCTGAGAGCCTACTCACTTCACAGATATAACAAACTTCTAGACTCCACCCTACCCTCCTCCTCAAAGGTGAGCTGCAGCTGAGAACAACCAATGCAATAGCCTGAGAACAACAGCTTCCTACAGTGACAGAAACTAGACCTCTCCTTCATAGCAAAACTGAATCTGTAAAACCAAAATCTTACCTTTAAATGTTCTTGGAACACCCTCTTGCCTACAGGCTATGTAGAGACAAGCAGAAGCAATAGCATCATTACTCCTCCCCTTCAGGCTCTTTTGCTCATATACTTGCTTGAATAAATTATTTGTTCGATCCTTCAAAGAAAGAAAACTAAATTTAATTAACTTTAGGCCATTTAATTAGCAGCAATATCAAAAATTCATGTGCTCATTATATTATGCTAACTAAGACAATGCTAGAACAATTTAAGGAAGGGAGACATGAACTTACAACTATATTTCTAGGGAGGTTGATTCTGTCTGCCATGTTGGTAATTTCTTTAAAAGCATTCATCATTGCACGATCGGAGCTGCTCATAGTTCTGCGATTTTGGTACTTTGAATTCCCAAATTCATCAAAACTTGCTGCACCTGTGCCCTGAAAAGAAAATTTTTTCTTGTCAGTGAAAACACAAGCAATTTCCTTATTTCAAGAACAAGCATATTCCAGCTATATACACCTTAATTTGAGGTGTTCAGCTCAAACACTTATGCAAATGAATGTCACTGAAACATGATATAATCAAGCACTGTTCCAACCATCAGCCTCTGTGTTTCACACTGACTCTGCATACTTCTATTAAAGACACAATCAATTTTGCCTAAGAGGGTCTGAAATGTCTAGGGTCTTCAATTAGCCATTAGTCTGAAATATGTCTTTAATACTATGTAACACCACATCAGATTAGTAACAGCTGAAGGTAACAGCATGGTCTGCAAGTTCAGAAGAGCAATGTCTGTAATTCATATTGTCTGCTTCCATGTTTGCTGTCACAGCATTTGTGGCCATGAGTTCTCTCAAATGGAAAATGCTTCTTCACAACAATTCCAAGACACGGGTAGAAACCTGGATTCCCTGAATCAGCAAGCATTTATTATTTGTCAACCTTCACATGGTTTAGCTGGACAAGGATATCCAACTTTTATTACAGACAGATTTGGCCATTTAAGAAAGCTGATAAGGTGGCTGCAGGCATGGACCATGACACTGTTGTGTTTTGCCAAAAACTGTAAGCATAAAGCAGATCTTGACTGATGACTGACTGCAAACCTGGCTATTTCCATCTAGCACTTGCACATGGAGTTCTCAAGTTGAAGACACAGCCATGTATCAGGGTGCCCAGGCGGTACAATGCAGGGCCAGGATAAAGTGAACACCCTGCCGCACTATCCCTCTGGTCTACCCTAATGGAGAAAGAGCTTTTTAATTCTTTCCTGACCCATGTCCTTGGGAATAGACCTGCTATTTTAAAACAGCCTCTAATTCTATAATCTCTTCCTGGTGCACATCTGCATTTAATACATGTTCTTTGGCTGACACCCCCTTGACTATTCACTTACACTGTCTCACGTCCCTAGACCAGAGGACTCCAGTTACGCCCCAGTTCTGACAAGCTCAGGGGATTCCTCCGCTGTTGAGACCTATATCTGAGGCACACACACCATCTGACACTGCTGTGGAGACTAAAGACTCCACCATAGAAGTTTCCAGCCCTCACAAGTTTCCCTAGCACCTTAATCAGGCCCTCTATGCCAAATGCTATAATTCAAGACCATTCTTGGGTTTTGCCTACTCCTTCAAGGACCCTTTCAGATGAAAGGACCATCCATAAATAGTCTTGATACCAATGCAGCAGACAGCTGCTCCCCAGAAAATCCTACTTCCTTGACTGGATGAATACCTCCAACTAGCCAGCAGTTCCCAGTAAGGTTTGAAGGAAATTAAAGAGCAAGAATCAAGCACAACAAGCTTCAGGCTACAAAGAGTGTTATAAATGTATCTGCAACACTAGACCTTCCTTTCAGAAATTATGCCAAAATTACTTCCTTTGGCCCAAAACACACAGGAGTCTAAAGGTCAAAAGATCCCTTCCTGGCCATCATTAATACCCCTGCTCCCTGTGATGCATTACATTTGTGCACATCCTGGCCTCCTAGGCCAGCACTATGCTTACAAGAACTGCATGTGCTCAAAATCTTGCAGATGCCAGAAGAGTAGAAAAATGCCTACCAATCCTGACTGCAAGTACCCAGTCAGTATCTAATCTGTCTTCATGTCAGCAGTGCTTTACCAGGAAACACTGTTTTCCCTGGTCTACTACACATCTAAAAGACTTTTTTTTTTTTTTTTTTAATGGTTTTCCTTAACCTCTCTTATTTTCTTGATGCTGCTTAGAGCTACCTTTTCCTTTCACCATTTGCTCAACTATATTGAAACTACCAATACAGCTACAGGCAAGTTCTGTTAGCCAAAGGATTTCCCATATCAGTATGAGCACTCTCCAAGAGCCATACTCAATACAGACCTCACAACTATAAAAGGGTTGGAAAATACTCTTCCATCTCAACTGCTTAAATAAACCACTGCAATTCTCCCTGCACTGGCTGTTTAAATGCACCACTACTTTCCTTCTGGAGCTTTCATCTGAGGGACAATGCTTTGTTGGATTCAGCCTTTGACAATGATGTTAGAAGTCCCCTTCCCCTCATGGGAAAAAAACTGCTGTACAGTTTTAACTGAAATCAAACAGATTTTAAGCATCATATGGTTTATCATTATGGCCTTTGAGACATTTACTCATACCTTTGCCATCTCAACAAGAAAGGTGTAACACTTTGACAAATACCTGTTTGGCTTTCAAACAGAGCAGAAACCTCATGGATACAATCCTGGAAACAGCCTCAAAGATAAAGTTTGAGTGAGAAAATACAGAAATAGCAGAAAATAGAAATACCACTACCATTATCCACATCATTGACTTGAGGTTATCCACAGCACCAACAAATGTCCCAAGGTCTGTGAAGTCATCTTGCCCAGTACAACCAGCTCATTATACAGTCTGATGGATCCTTTCTTCTTTTTCAATCACCAGTCCATGATATCCTGCCACTGCTTATCAATACAGCACTTCTAGATCCAGGTCATACAGCCTGACAACAGCCAGCTTTGTCAGAGGGATCTGATCAAAGGATAGGAATTCTATACCAAGAGAGTACATTAGTATCCTGTTTGATCAGCCTAAATTCTCTTTGCAGTCACTACAGAAAGGTGACAAAACTTAGTTTTCTTTTAGATTCATAGAGACGAGGTCTTTATAACTGAACGAGCAAATTCCAGGTCTGCACTGATATTTTTTTCCAATAAGGATTTTAGGAAGAAAAAAACCCCAACATATATATAGATATTCTTGCAATCAAGTCACAACTAATTCCAGACTCCTACTGATGTGCACTGTTGACAGATCAACTGCAGTACACAGAATTAGCTTTTGGAGAAATACAGCTCTGTGACAGTATCCTGAAAATCTGCCCCAAAAATGCAAACCACTTGCACCAGAGTCAACTATGCCATTCATCCTCCTCTTCACAGAAAATTAATCTTTCTTCCAACACAGACTGTTTCTGCCTCAGACAGATGGCTCTCTTAAGCACTAAAACCAATTAAGAACTAATCCCTTTGCATGGGCAAAGCAGCCTCTCTTACTGCTAGCAGATACAGACCACATACCCCTAGCAGAAGGAAGTCCTGAAGCAGCACCTCCTGGTTCCAAAGAGAAAAGAGTAACAAACCATTTTCTGAAACAAGAACTGTCCCCTTTCCTTCCCTGTTTCATGGCAACAGTTGGTCACTAAAACTTCACAGCTGTCACTGGCAAGTGGTTTAGACTCCACTTCCATCAGTGTTCCCAGGGGGTTACAACAGATCTCCAATATGATGTCTCATCAGAGTTATCAACATACTTCTCATTCCGATTTTCCACAACACAGGTTGAACACCAGTCCTGTATTAGTTTGTGTGTGAGGGGTGGTTGTTGTTTGGTTGGGGTTTGGTTTGTTGTTTTGGGTTGGGTTCAGTCAGTTTGAGTTTTTTTGAGGGGAGAGAACTGGTGTTTGGGAAATGGGGAGAGGCAGGGGTGTGTTTTGAAGATTTTATTACTCTCAGCAGAAAGGAGTACCTGTCCCATGAAAAACGCTAAACCAATCCTTGGCATGCACATCTGTGGTCCACTCCAGGATATTCTAGGAACTGCAAAAAATACAATCTCACCCTGCTTTATTCTCTGGAATTCATGAAGGCTGCTCCCTAACCCTGTCAGATACTAATCTTTGTCATAACTACACCAATTTCACCCTTGTTCAATCACTGTGCATATCTAGGTTAATCCTCATTCCAGTCTACTGCTGGCAAGGACTTCAGGAGACATTCAACTTCCTCGGTTTAGTTATTTCTGCTGCAAAATTCATGCCTGTTTTGCACCTATCGGAAGCTTCTTCAGCATCTTCTGACAGAAGCCACTCTTCCTTCCAAATGACTGAGGAAAAATGCAGCTCTTGATCCAGAGTTCATAGCAATGAGCTGACATCCCAGAGCCCCTGCTCACTGGCAAGACAAACACAGGAACTCTTGTACGGAACACATCCTGGTTTGTCAAAGACACTCCTTATTTCCTGTAGAAAATAATGTGTCTCTTCTGTGACTGCTCTCCACGCAGATAAAGTATTCACAATAGAACTGACTGCAACCTCTTCATTCTCCAACAGGATCCAGACAGTTCCAGTGCTTGATATTTTCACTCCAATTCTCCTAGGCTAAATCATGCCACACTGACATGCCCATTTCTTGTCTTCACTGAACTGCACTCTCTACTACAGCAACTTTGATCATGCCTATTCTGGGATATTCTGGTTAACAAATGCTTCATTAGATGAACGTCCATCTCTGAAAGTTTTTTCCACTGGAAAAAAAAAAAAAACTTTTTACAAATGTTTCCTTATGTCTTTAATTGTCTTACTGGGGCTGTTATACCTGTTATTCTAATGAGGACCTAAACTACTAGAGAACAGGCAATTAGCAGCATAAGTCATCATTCCTCTGGATACAAATTCCACCTTCAGCTGCAATATCTTTTATCTTTTCCAACACACAGGTTCTAAACAAGCTTAGAAGGTCAGCCTACCTACTAAATCAACCTGAGCTCTCAGAAACAAATCTGCATTTACACAGTCCCAAAACAAGACAAGTACGAACCTGGAGCAAACTCTTCATTTCTCCACCTATAAAGGTGTATCTTTATCATAAGCTGGCCAAATCAGCAATAGAAACACAAGCCCTAAGAACTACAGTCTTTCTTGACCTATACAAGTGATATTAAAACGGCAGTGATTTCTATAGCACTGCCTCAAAGAGCTACTTAGCAATGCCAATCTTTTTTAATGGAGCAGTGAAGAAATTAGTTAGCCTAAAGGGATTCTAAAAGCCACAAGGCATTCTAAAGTCTGGTGGGCAACAATGCCAAAACACAAGCATCTATTTGGGTAATCCTCTGGACAGAAATTTTTTTTCACCAATGGTGAAAGATTTGTTGTCCATATCAGTATTCACTAGTTGACTTTATTTCTTTGAAACAGTCTTGGTTGAGAAGTATGGTGCACACTCCCCTTCATCTTAGCAACATCACTGGAACAAAAACTTTACAGAAATCCTGGTGTGCGTGTACCATGATACACGAAGCATCAGGTTTTTTTTTTTTCTTGTTACTTATCAGCAACTGGGCCATCTTTCAAGAAACATTCCAGAAATCTACAAAAATCAGTTTAGCTCTTACAGTGAAAAATACAACACAAACTACACCAATGGATACTTACCTGGGCCACTACTTCTTTAAAGGGAGAGAACAATTAACCTAGCTTTTTCTCATGAGACAAGGTAGGATATAGCTGTACCACCACCAAATTTCAACTCAAATACACACTGAATATTTTCTTCTGGACCACTAACATCATTACATAATTCTACATTTAGTGCTTTAATATTAACTGGAAAAGCAAGTACACCATACATGTAGATCTCTAGGTCCTTAATATGAATCTGATACAGATACAGATTTCATTGCAAAAATTGATAGCTCGAGTTGAGCAGTACTAGCCATTGAGACCTCAAAACTAAGAATCTGTTATTTCAGAATCATCTCAAATATACATGCTAAGACCAAGTGTTTCTTTAAAGACTGCAACATCAGCTTTTCTATTTATAGCAGCAAACTGCATAGTGGAACTGCAAAATTTATTTTGTTGAAGAGGTCAACCCCTTCCTGCTACCCCACAGGAAAGAGCCATATTTTACACACCATTGAAATATAAGAATTCAACATAGACAAAAATCTCTCTGTAAATACATTCTCTGAATAGCTTCCCTATGGACACAAAAACATGTGCTTAACACAAAAAACCTCTGAACTTCATATAATTTAATATTAAATTGTTACCTTCCCAATCATTGTACTCAAGTCGCCATCGCTCAACAAAGGATTCTGAGTATCCCCAACTCGAGAAGGGTCTTTTGTTGCTTTGTCATTGCTGAAAGTTCTCCACTCTGACCCTACATCTATGACACGGTCACCTGAGTTCACAGAAAGGAAGAGTCTGCATTAATGTATCATTTTGAAACACTTCATGAAACATTTAAGTTATATATCTGAGTTCTCCATTATAAGAAGGCATCTGTTGGCATTCCTGAAGAGAACATTAACTTGCAGGATGAGGTATGAAAATGTTTGAGATTTAAAGAGGGGAAAAAGAAATTCGAACAAAAAACCCCAGGCAATTAGAGTTACACGGAAAACACAAATAAGTAGAAAAATGCATCCAGAACACAAAGAGATACAATTATCCTCAAAGAGGTTCATGGGATCCTCAATACGTAAAAGGAATCAAAACCTTGATTTCAAGTTCAAGGTCATGGTTGCCCATGGATGCTCTTGGCCCTTAGACAAATGACTAAGTTATTGTAACTTACATTCTCTCAACATCTGCCACATGTTCAAAGTGCACATGTGAATTATCTATCATGTGCAAGCTCATTAAATGTTGTAAATCACTTCTGCGCATGAGCTCCATGTCCTTGGTACTCAAACATACCACCTTCTAACTCACGGTAACAGCAGGCTGCAGCTCAATTATTGCTCTTGAAGAGAGGTCTGACCTTGAACAACTCCACTTCATTTATGATGCTCGACTGCATCAACACACGATATACATACAAGTATTTCTTTTTAAACTCAGTCTGAACTCTTCCAGGTATAACAGTGTAAATAGAGATTCAGAGTAAGCAGAAAAGCACTAAAGCCACATTATCGAAATGAAACAACTTTCCCTGCAGTCTTTTAAATAACCATATCCATTTACATCTTTCTTACAGCAACTTTTCAAAATAAAAATTAACTCTAAGCAACATTCTGATACAGTAATCACAATAATGCAATCCTAAAACAACAGCAAAACAACTATCACACCAAACAAACAAAGAAACAAAACCAGAAACCGGCATCACACGGAAACCACCCCCCCTGGTGTTGGCAGCGCAGTTCACACCTATTCACAGGTCTGCTAAAAGCTGCATCTCAAAGGGGTTGTCTCTAGATCAATACTACAGAATTTTTAATAATAGATGTATAGAAAATAAGAAAAAGAACACTTTTCTTAGTGTTTTGCAGTAAAGCAGGTAAGAGCTCTGTGTAGAATATAAGAAGAACTGTCATCCCTACTTTCCTAAATCAGAGGAAAAATTCACTATCAGCGTTTGTGTTGTGAAAGAATGTCGGCAAAAAATAAGTAATGTTGACCACAAGAAACATTTCCGGTATGGAAGTCTTAGTATGAAACCACAGAAGCTCATTTAACCTGGTGAAAACATAAGCAGACAGACAAAAGCACCCTGCAAATAGTGGCAATACAAAACATAAAGCTGCAGAAAACACAGGAGCAATGGATAGTAGTGCAACTGCACTATTTAATTAGGGCAAGGGCACAATTATTCTGAATTGAGAACTTTATTTTTCAACAATTTATGCAAGGAGTCTGCTAAAAATTGAAAGCTGTGAATGAATCATAATAAATCATATCAACCAAAAAAAGTAAATTTAGGTTTGAGGTGTTCTCATCACTATTTGCCAGACATGCTCACAGCTATGCTCCACCTTTATTTACTGCTCAAGGAAAACCATCTTGAGGGGAATGGATGGTGATGGGGACAAACAAAAAAGAAAATTTAAAAAAAAAAAAATCAAAAACTAGAAAATTAAAAATACAGCAAAGTACAAGAAGGCACAGATCCATTCTTTCTGCTACTAAGGTCTGCCCACTCCCTTGCAAGCTTAAACTATCAGACTGCGTGCTCCTCTAACTCCTGGACTATGTAAATATTTGATTCAGTAATGCTCCTTCTATAGCCTAGCAGTAACTTTACTTTAAGACAACCCCACAATACTGTTTACAGCATCTAAAAAAAGAAAAATGTACTTAAAATTCTGGCATGGTATAAATAGAACACTGAGTACAGGGCAATGATGTAATATTTTTTCCACACAAGTGGGAATGACCTAAATGACTCACTCAGGGATCTGCCTCTTGTGAGTTATGAACCATTCCTGCTCTAACAAAAAAAGTGTTATATCACTGCCTGCTTTGGCAAACACATTACGAACACAGGATTGAGAATACTATTTCGCAGTAAGAAAAGATTAAGTAGAACTAATCACTGAATATAAAGCATTTGTGTAATTAAGATGCAGCATGCATTATTTCTTTGCCAAGAAATCTGCCATTATAGAAAACAAGTTTTTCTGTATACTTTCAAAACTGCATTTCACTTTTCAAAAAGCTTCTGTAAAAGTGTGACCCAAGCTATAAATATTAACAAATAACTTAACAAATAGTTCAAAAAGTTTCAGCAGATGGAAAACATACTCGGGTACAAACAACTAATTATCCCATTAGACACAAAAAACAAGGTGATAAATTATTTTTAACTCTTTGAAACCTTAAATAAAAACACCTTGGAACAGCAACATTTGTAGAGATGCAGCAAAGCTTCAGCCTAAGTGAGTGAAACAAAACTTAAAATACTGAAGTCAGTCTTACAAAAGCAGTGTAAGTAATTAGCCTTTAAGACCGATCTTGAGTTAACATTTCAAGTTCTAAAAATGAATTTGCTGGGTCATACACTACTCTCTGATTTTCCTGAATTTCATGGAAAATGGGTCCAACAGGTAAACATCACAGTAAAAAAAGCTCCCAATAAGCTCTCTCCTTTCTCACATCACTATTAGGATTGGTTTTGGCAACAGTATCGAGCTACGATTAAGTATGGGAGTGGCTGCATATTCCCTTCACGATTTCCTTTTGATGCAGTTCTTTTGAACAAAAATAAACTTTACTTGGTATGGCTAGATTAGACACTCCTTTATTTAACTTCCAACAGACAGTTCATCTCCTTCCTCTGTGTCCTCCTCTGAAGCACATTTTTTAAAAAAAAAAAAACTGTTTACAGGATCAAATCTTTGTGTAACCCATCTCCAGACTTATATTCTGAAGTATCTTTCTGAACAGATGAGGTTTTCCTCTTTTGCCCCATTTAATTTCAGAAGCCATTCTTCCAGTACTCAGTTATTCTTTAAAATACAGTCTAATAGACTAGCACAGGCTCTAGTAGAAATGCACACTGCAAACTCCACTGGCTCAGGTTGCCCACCATCTGAAAAGCTCATTTAGTAAAATGCAGAACTGTTATTCGGAATGGAAAACCTCAGACCAAGGTTACTTTTCTTCACAACTGCCAAAAGCAAAGAACATGCATTACAGACAGGCAGGAGTAAACTCAGGTCAGTACTGAAAATTATAATTTTGAACAGTTTTCTAAAATTAGCTTGTCTGTCTACACATCACAAATCATGTACATTTACTCTCCCCTAAAAATAGAAAGTGATTTCTCAAGGGAAAATGTTTTTCTTCAACAAGGCCCAAATTACATATTTATAGAGAAATAATACGAGCTATTTTAATGTTGCACTCCACTTGCAATAACTCATAATACACATGTATTTTACACACTTTTTGTGTTTTGTATTATCTATTATATGAAGACACTATAGCTGTAAATTGAAGACGTTTAATCAAAACAAGAAATAGGATGAAATTCAAGCCTCCAGTAACGTTATCCTCCATATCTACTCCAGACAGTTCTGAGAAGGCATGTTCCTAAGTCTTTTTTGGAAGACCTCTCATGTCAGCTGCACATTGCATCAAGTTCTGTGTATTAGCCAGTACTTTACTCTTAACATAAGTACTTTAAAGTTTACTTGCACTGTAAGTACCAAAGTATGTATTGTTTCTAAAGAACATTTCATTCTGACAGTTAGTTAAGGAATCTGCTGCCATCTAGTGAGCACATATATTATACTTTTAATTAAAAGCATTTCACAATGCCAATTTTTTTTAAATATACAAAGAATTACAATTCACTTCAGTCAACTCCTTATTAATCAGAGTAATGAGGTGCTGAGACAAACTACAATAGAAAATTTAGGTGGCACATTCCAAGCTGAGGAGAACCATGAAGACATGAACCACACATAGCCAGGATGAACTAGTACGATTCTCTTTTCCAGGCTGACAGTGTCAGCCTCTCTTCACGTGGAAGATGCTCCAGTCTGTAAAAATAATTTTTGCAATATTATAGAAACTTGCTCAAGCAAGTCTCTGTCTTTCTGGTAATGAGGAACCCAGAGTTCAGCACANCGGGGGGGGAGGGAGGGAGGGACATCACACAAAATAAACATTCCCCAAATAGGATAATTCAAAGTGTTACTGTTAGTCCACTAAATAAATCTAATACTTCAATTAATAGAAGAATTCTTCATAGCAGATCTCAAACACCTCTGGTTCCCAGCCTAGAAGCAACTAATTTAAAACTCTCCTCCAGGAAATTTCATGCTAAGAGCAGTGCTTATTTACAAGGTCTTGCAAAAGATGCCAACTATTGACANATTTTCCTGAATTTCATGGAAAATGGGTCCAACAGGTAAACATCACAGTAAAAAAAGCTCCCAATAAGCTCTCTCCTTTCTCACATCACTATTAGGATTGGTTTTGGCAACAGTATCGAGCTACGATTAAGTATGGGAGTGGCTGCATATTCCCTTCACGATTTCCTTTTGATGCAGTTCTTTTGAACAAAAATAAACTTTACTTGGTATGGCTAGATTAGACACTCCTTTATTTAACTTCCAACAGACAGTTCATCTCCTTCCTCTGTGTCCTCCTCTGAAGCACATTTTTTAAAAAAAAAAAAACTGTTTACAGGATCAAATCTTTGTGTAACCCATCTCCAGACTTATATTCTGAAGTATCTTTCTGAACAGATGAGGTTTTCCTCTTTTGCCCCATTTAATTTCAGAAGCCATTCTTCCAGTACTCAGTTATTCTTTAAAATACAGTCTAATAGACTAGCACAGGCTCTAGTAGAAATGCACACTGCAAACTCCACTGGCTCAGGTTGCCCACCATCTGAAAAGCTCATTTAGTAAAATGCAGAACTGTTATTCGGAATGGAAAACCTCAGACCAAGGTTACTTTTCTTCACAACTGCCAAAAGCAAAGAACATGCATTACAGACAGGCAGGAGTAAACTCAGGTCAGTACTGAAAATTATAATTTTGAACAGTTTTCTAAAATTAGCTTGTCTGTCTACACATCACAAATCATGTACATTTACTCTCCCCTAAAAATAGAAAGTGATTTCTCAAGGGAAAATGTTTTTCTTCAACAAGGCCCAAATTACATATTTATAGAGAAATAATACGAGCTATTTTAATGTTGCACTCCACTTGCAATAACTCATAATACACATGTATTTTACACACTTTTTGTGTTTTGTATTATCTATTATATGAAGACACTATAGCTGTAAATTGAAGACGTTTAATCAAAACAAGAAATAGGATGAAATTCAAGCCTCCAGTAACGTTATCCTCCATATCTACTCCAGACAGTTCTGAGAAGGCATGTTCCTAAGTCTTTTTTGGAAGACCTCTCATGTCAGCTGCACATTGCATCAAGTTCTGTGTATTAGCCAGTACTTTACTCTTAACATAAGTACTTTAAAGTTTACTTGCACTGTAAGTACCAAAGTATGTATTGTTTCTAAAGAACATTTCATTCTGACAGTTAGTTAAGGAATCTGCTGCCATCTAGTGAGCACATATATTATACTTTTAATTAAAAGCATTTCACAATGCCAATTTTTTTTAAATATACAAAGAATTACAATTCACTTCAGTCAACTCCTTATTAATCAGAGTAATGAGGTGCTGAGACAAACTACAATAGAAAATTTAGGTGGCACATTCCAAGCTGAGGAGAACCATGAAGACATGAACCACACATAGCCAGGATGAACTAGTACGATTCTCTTTTCCAGGCTGACAGTGTCAGCCTCTCTTCACGTGGAAGATGCTCCAGTCTGTAAAAATAATTTTTGCAATATTATAGAAACTTGCTCAAGCAAGTCTCTGTCTTTCTGGTAATGAGGAACCCAGAGTTCAGCACAGAACTCCATATATCTACTCCTTCACATCCTATTTATCAGCTTACATATAGTAGTACCCCACTTTACAGCTTCCAAAATACAAACTCCATTTGTTGTGGCTTTTTTTCCTCCTCCAGTTTTCAGCTTCAGAGCTTCTATTTAAGGCCATATCTATTAAAATTTTACAAACAAACTCTTTGGGAAACACATCATCACAATTTTGCAGTCACAGCGTCTTCTACCAAATTTTGAGCCTTTTGTAAGGTATTAATATTCTTGTTTTCAATCAATTATCAATACCGCAAATGCATCATCACCAATCGATTCACAAGACTCAGCTGAAACAACAAACAGAACCAGAGCAGGCTTCAAGATGATATACAACAACAAAAAATTCTAGGTAAGATTTTGACTAGTTTCCAGGCATCGATAGTACAACTAGGCAACCAAGGACTGAAACAGTTAGTATAGCACTGCAAGCAAATGACTGTTAAGAGAACAAAAGCTCAGCAGCTCCTCCTTATCGAAATGATGACAAATTTAAAGTAATTGTCCACAATCTGGTTGGCAAATCTGGTCAGTTAAAGTTACATCTCTCCAGGACTTGTAGCCTTTAAAAGACAAAACAGTTCAAATATTTCCAATTACGGAATTCTACTGACAAATTTGGGGCCTAATCTACACTATATGACAAAAGTAAGTGCCTTTGTACTCTTCCTTCCACCAAAGAGTTCAGATGATTTCTAGCTCTTCCCCTACAAATCTTTGCCAATCTGGNGTGCTTATTTACAAGGTCTTGCAAAAGATGCCAACTATTGACATCTGAAGTCTAAGTTTCCACTTCTACAAGCATTATTGCTGAAACAGCTGGAACCGTCACTCTTGCCTTTAAAGCTGAAACAGGACAGACTTAAGCCACAGCCTATTTGAGATGCTGAGCAAAAACAGCTAGCAAATTTCTTTCTTCGTATTTCAAATTCCCTGTGTAAATCAAGCATCCATGAATGCTTATACAAAAATCAACTATTCAGAATTTAAGCATCAGCATCCTTTATAATTGCCTTTTCTGCAAATGCAAAGATTTTTATTTGCAAGGATTATTTTTTATCAGACACTTTTTAGTGCTCTGGACAGCAAATGCAGAAGCAGTAATGAGAAATAAAGGTGCTAATACATACTGGTATCTAAAGATTTTTGCCTATTTACTTAGGCAATACTTTAAATTGAGATTTCATATTTTAAAATGCTGGTAATACTCACAGAAAGAAGTAACCATGAACATACACACAAATACGAAAAGGCTCTTTATCATTTGGAGGCATAGAGATACTAGAATAGATGTAACCATGCACCTGCCCTCTACTGGATGATAGTCTGAACCAAGCACTTAAAGATTATTAAGTTTCTTTGGTTTTCAGAATAGGAGCATCTATGTATAGACACAATCAATCTTAACCCTAATGACAGGCATTACAACTAATGAACTGTCCAGTAGAGCGGTAATTATGAAACCTTTTCCTACTCGTTGGTAATATTATAAAGAAAAATGATCTGTGGTACAATTAAATCTTACCTATACTTCACATACCATACCTGAATTTCAGATAGGCCATTTAAGATCTCCAAATTCTCGGAAGCATTAGCCAACCACATATTCAGTCAGAATATTATGACAACCTTATTGCAGACCACAAGTATACATAGAACATAGGATAAATATCTGATCATATATCCAATTCAAAGATTTAACATGTTCATACATGTCCAAGGACTCTCATCAGCTGAAGACAGACTTCTGTTTTTTAATTTAAGAAGGCTACTCAAAAAGACTCTATACAAAAGCACTGTTCTTCTCTTAAGCCATACCTGCCTATTGAGGCAGACAGCTAATCAAAGAAAAATCACTTACTAAATGTTGAGAACTGATTCCTTCCTGCTCCAGCTCCTGCACACTAAGACATTTAATGAAACTACACAGAAGTTTAAGGTAAGACTTGGTGTCCCTATTTAGTTGTGATGCTGTACATGCCACTGGACTCATTCTGATCCCCTTCTGAAATTTCAGCTCACCACCTTGCAACATGAAGAAAATTCAGTGCTTTGTATTCCACTTCGATCCTGTTTTCTTCAGCCCCTTCTGGTGTATCAGCTGACTTCCAGCCTTTTTTACTGCCTAAAAGGTAGTAAGCAAAATATTTACCTGTCAAGAAAAAGGATTTACTAGCCTTGTGTTCCTGAATAAAATGCTTCTCCCTCCACCTAGTCTTTACTGAAGAATTAGATACGGTCAATATTTTAAATGAACACAGAACTACTACTTCAGACCCTAAGAACTCCCTTCACGAATTCTCAAGCCAGCACATTGACACTTACTATAGCATCTATCATAGAACGATTTGAGAAAAGAATGTGTAATAAAACAAACAGACAAGCTTGGGCATAAACTTGTAAAGTTTCAGATGCATGTCAATCCAGATGAGTATCAAAATTCCACGGGCAACAGCAATTTAAGTCTCCCACTGCCTTTTACGAAAAAGGCAACTAACAGAAGGAAAAGTTAACAAACTGGAAACAGTTACCATAAAAAGATGGGAAAAAAGCTAGCCCAGGAAAAGTAACAGTGATAAGGTAGATGAGAGCTTTTGTAGACCCAAGCTGTATTTTGAAGCCTCCAGTTTCAGTCATTACACAGTTTAATCTGTTTAATACTGCACAACACAGAGCAGCTTGAGAAAAGTGAAAAAAAGTGCAAAGAAAAAAAGCATCATCCAGGATTTAACTAAGAACCTGAGCGCAAAACAACTTTGACTAGAAATCTTTCGGAAAAATACATTTAAAAAACAGTGTTTCCAAAATACAGCTCTGCCTGAGACATGGAATTCAAGTGTTAAAGAGATCAGCTATTCCTTTTCACGGATTTCTGCTCCCCAAAAACTTTTCTATTGCTTCACCCTTCCAGCTACAGACCTGATAAAATGTAACCTCAGTCATAATACTAATTTAATCACATATTCACAGAATACAGATTACAAAAGCTGCAAAATTTCAGTAAATTGTACTAAAAACTATATAAACAAATCAGAAGTTGTACCACTATGTACTTAACCACACTAAAATAAATGCACAAATTCTGCATTTACTATTCTGCACCACACACACCAGCAATGCTCTGCAGATGCCCAAGTCACAGTCTTTTTAAATAAACACGTAATATTTCTTTGGCTACAGAGTATATTTTGTCTTTGGGGGTTTTCAATTGGTGTCAAGGATTCTTCAGTAATAAAGATGTCACTAACTTGCAAAACCATTTCAGTGGGCTCTGTTTACATGAGCTACATATATAACCTATGTAACCCTTGCATCACAAATGCACAACTTCTCCATGTAAGAACAAGAAATTAAATTAATACTCTCTTAAGGGAAACAAGCATCATAGACTCTGCAACCAATACACAGAAGTTTCCTCACTTGGAAACAAAATTTTTTCTTCACTCCTTTAAAACATCTCTACTTCACATGTATTTCCAGAAAAGAGGCATCAAGAATCTAATCTAGTTTACTCCTCCTCTAAACTTCCTACCAGGCCAAGCCAGAAAATGTTGCATGTTTACACTTCTGTTTCACCATGCTCTCTTCAATTATTTGTCTTCATCTGATTTAATCATTTTTTCAAGCTAGCTGCTAGATATCCTACCTAGTAAATTGAACATATGCATACAAACTAAATTACTGAAGCCAGGCAAGACAAAATGAGAAGAATCAGCAAACAAAAGCACACATTAAAGTGTTTAAGTGATAAACCCATAGAAAGGCTTGCTTAAAAAGCACTCTGTGCTTACAGGAAAAAAAATTAATTAAAAAGAAAATACATCACCCACACTTTTTATCCTAGACATTTAAACTTGAGAAACTATTAAAAATCTTTTAACATCTGCTTTAGTAAGCTGTGTGGAAATTTACTTTTTGCATAAACATATATTTTTGGTCACCTGGATAAAATAGTAGTACCTTTGCTGCAAATTATTAAACCTTTATATTAACAGTTGTATGAAAAATTACAATTCAATGCAAGAGAAGAGCCAAAACAAAATCATCATAGCTTGGGAGAAAGGAATACAAACTCATCTGAAATATTTAGCACCATGAGTGAATCACCTTAACACACCCCCTCGAAATGGAGATTTTCTTTTGGTCATGATATGTATAAAAATTTAATAAAAAATAACTGAGTTTTAACAAATTATCACAACATAAGCACAAGGAATTCCCATGCAAAAGGAATAGACAATAAGATGCTTAGCCTGGAAAAGATACATAAAAACGAATACACAGGATGTTCTATGACATGACTCATTCTGATTCCAAGACAATGTCTAAAAGATCCTTCATTTTAAATATTCCATTATATTTAATACAGTTCAGCCTGTAGAAGTTGTTGCCAGGTGCACTAAGTAAAGGAGATCAGCAAAATCCAGAGGTAAAAGTGGATATTTACTTTGTATTAAAATCCTTAGGAGAAGTAATTAACAAAACAGGTACTGGCAAAGATATAAAGAGAAATCCTTCAGGGCAGAAGATAACCTCTAACTAACGGGAAACAGAATCCTTTTTCTTAAGCTATTTGACAGAGAGTTTTTATTGCACTGCTTATGCTTTCCTGACAAAAAAAGAAATCATGATTAAAGACAAAATACTAGAACAGACAGCACAATATTCTAATTCAATATTACAACATATTTTCAGCCTTTCAAGAGAGCTTGATTCTTTTATAATGCAAAAAGTTACAAGACAGACAAGTAATACCAGTAAGCTTCTATCCAACAGAATATCATAAAAGAAAACATTTACAAGTCAAGAAAAAGCTTTTTAATACTTGAATTACCACATATCAGTTTTGTGGAAAAACAAGTGTACATGCACAATTGAAGTTACATAGCAATTCATAAAAATACAAACAGTTACTTACCTACTACTAGCCCACATTCTGAACAAATCATATCACCAGCTCTGTAATCCTCTACCAGAATGGAATCTGGATGATTTGGGCAGGTCACTCTAGGAAGTACATCCAAACTAAGAAAAAAATTAGGAGTATTAATTACTTAAATTCAAGCAGGCTGCACAGCCAGAAGTATAAAAGCTCCTTTCTGAACTCTTTTGTAATATAAAATTTACAGTTATTTGAATGATACAATATTAACCCAAAAACCTGAACTTCACCTTTTACTTAAATGCTCTAACACTAATACGACTTCAGGTCACATTAAATCTTCCAATTTTTATGATGCGCCTTGTACTAAAAACACTTCAAATTGAAACATTCAAAAATTTAAATAACAGACTTGATTTAGTCTAACTTGCAGTCTATCACTAAATGAAGTTCCTCAAGAAGTTAGTGGCTATTCCTTCATTCCAAACAAGCATTCTCACTCATTCTAATCAAATTACTTACCAGGTCCTTCATTCAGGAAGTACACAGACAATACTTGTTTTTAGAAAATAGTGGATTCTACCACTGTTTTATTATCTTCAAATATTTGAAGAAAATGTCCTATTTTAAAGTAAGCAACTGTTAATTACGAAATCTTAACTAAAAGCAATTAGCTCATGAAGGGGATTACATGACAACTGCTTCTTGTAACAGAGATCTGTCTCTTTTACACCCATGCACATTCAACAGTTATGGCAGATATTACAAAAAAAAAAAAAACTTCGTATAGAGAATTAGCAATATTTAACATGACAGCTTTTAGCTGCCGACTACAGTAATGACCAACGTTACTAACCAAACATTTTAGAATACCCCACTCAAGCTACTAGCAACTGTTCAGTAATTCTGTTAAAAGGGATAGTTTCAAAACTGGAGTAACAAGTATTTACAGCTGGGGTCCCTATATTTGAAGCCATTTTCCTCAAGCTAGCAAGCAGAAGATAAGGAAGCTGATCACAAAACAGAAATCATGATGGGTGCCCACCAATTTAAAACTGACTGTACCAAAAAATAACTTCTAATCTTTTCAACTGCAGGAAATATCCTATTAAAAGTTAAATTAATCTGTGTTCTCCTCCAGTTCCCTTAGTCTATTATTTCAGACTAATCTCTGCATTCCATCTCAATTTTTATTTTTTAGGCATTTCTGATGAGTCAAAAGTACAAAAAAATAAAAACAAATGTTTTAATTCAGTGACTTAAAACCAAAACTGACAATCAGCATCACTATTAGTATTAAAGCCTTCATGAAGAATACTCAATATCTGCAGATTAAGTTATGTTCACAATACTACATAAAAGCTATTTTAAACTACTTTCATTCTCACTTCGCCCCAGTTATAGTTTCATATTACAGAAATGTTGACAAAGCATGTGCAATCATCTGACACCTGGCATCGTGCAAAAGGATAGCAGCACAATAGGCAAGAGATAAATAAAATAAAATCCAGAAGCCTGAAAAAATACTAAGTGGTTTGTTTCAGACCTTACCTTCACGAAATTGTAAAAATTAGTCTTCCTACCCCAAGTTTAACTTCTTTATCTATATGTATATAATATAATCCTGTAACCTGCATATACTACCCCAATTATACTAAAGGAAAACGCATGGCAACTGTGTAAAGGTTCATCTCGGCAAATAGCTCCCGAGTTACTACTAGGAAGCACTCTCTAGACGTTAGGACAGGTTTGGCAGGAGTCACTTCGCAGGCCTCCCTTTATTCCCCATTTGACAACCTCGATACGTCTCCACGGAAAAAGTAACTCAGAGCTTCAGTCTCGTTTGGCCACTGCCCGGGAACGGTACGGATTTAGGGTGGGAGCCCAAAAAATGTGCTCAGGACCCGATAACCTGGAGCCAAGCCAGAGCGCAGCCGTCCCGGCTCAGAGACGGTGCTGAGCCGTGTGCGACGGTGGGCCGCACGCTACCCTGCGCCAGGACGAGCGCCTTTGGGAGCTCCGCGTCCAGGCGGTGCCCACCCGTGGGACATGGGGGAAGTGACTCTATACCTGCCCAACGACTTAGGGCACGCAACACTCCGAAATGAGACAAATCCTCCCTCCGGCGGGGCCGCCTTCAGCGGCACGAAACTAAGGCACTACCGAGGCTAGAGCCTCGGTAAAAAGGACTCGATCACAAGCACCGGTGATACCGAGCTCACGCTAACGAGAGGCCCCAGAATCAAGTCGTAATCGCCACGAAATCCCCCAAAATGCTCACTTCTCCTCAGAGCACTATCAATTAATTACAACGCGAAGAACCAAGGCGCGCAAGCTGCAGCGACCTCTGCCACCCTTGGCCCTTCAGAGGCCGCTCGACGGGGAGCCGCCCGGCTCGGCCCGGCCCACACAGAGAAGCCTCGTAGGAGCCGGCCCCCCGCGGACCTTCTGCCACCCCAGGAGCCGCACATATGAGGGGCACCGGGGAGAGGTCAGCTGCACCGCGAACCGAGAGACCCGCGCCAAGGCACCGGGGTCGGACATGGGCGACGACGGCCACCGGTTCTTCCTCGGATACCCCGCAGGGGTAACGCGGCCATTTTCTCCCCTATGCTGGAGACAGTAAGAGATGGCGGAGCCCCGCCCGCGTCCTCCCTCAAGGCCCGCGTCCTCCCCTGAGGCCCTCCACCTCATGGGCCCCTCGAGCACCCAGGCCGGCCTTCCGTACCGGCTCGTGGACGCCATCTTGACTCGCACTGGCTGCAACGCCTGTGTGAAGTCAGGCAGCTGTTCAAGGTCCTCACTTATATAGCGGCGGCGGCGGGCGGAGCACGCCAAGAGCTCGATACGGTTCGCGCGAAGGGACAAAGGACGCAAAGCCTCAGGCGCGTGAGAGCAGGCTCCACCCTTCCTCTAGAACCTGTGCGCAGGCGGGGTTGTGTGTTTACCACGTTTTGGAGCGGGCGGGAGTCAGTCCCCAGTGTACCACCGAAGGCCTTGGCCCACTTATGGAAAAGGCTTCACAAGTCCAGGGAATGGAGAGAGCAGATGCGAGCGGCGAGCCAGCCCAGGGCGTCTTAGGGATCAAAGTCTTGTTATGAATCAGACAATGTTGGGTACATCGGGGCTGTGGGCTCGGGAGAGCGCCTGTCATTTAAAATGGCTGCACAGCAGGCGGCTGAGCTGGAACCTTCCGCCTTTGGCAAGCTGCGACCCAATGCCCCGGCAGCAAGCCGAAGAGCAGTCACCTGCGAAAGCTGCCGCTGCTGCGCCACAGCCGAGCTGCCAGCGACAGCTCCCTCCGGGTCAGCTGTTGCCATACGCACTCCAACACTTCTGTGACACACAGCAGAAAACGAGTTGGAGCAAAACGGCCAGAGTTCGCACACGAGTGTCTGGGGGACACGTTCTTGGCTTTGGAACAAAACCTAATTCTTATGGTGAGAAAATATCTGAAAAGTTTAGGGCCCCGTTACTACAGCTGATCTCGGGTGCCGTAGGCTGATTTGGCCATGAGAAGATACAGATGCTAAGATACTAATTTAAAGCTTTTCTTTTTTTTCCGTTTGTAATGACCCTTTCCACAAATTCTCAATAAACCCGAAAGATGAAACAGCAATAAAAACCACACGTGTCAGTGTGAATACAGCATGTGATACTAAGTTTCTTCATAACCTCTGAAATGTGTATGTAGCAGTGCCTGCAACAGATGTGCCCCATCAGCACCATCAGTCCCATCAAGCTTCCCAGGTTTGTCCTGGCTTCTTATACAATCCATTCTACAAAAGACATCATCTGCTAGCAATCACTGTCAACAGCAGATTCCTCTTCACCTTATTCTCATCAAAGTCAAATAATTTAATTTCCACCACAGAAAGACAATAGTTTTCAGAAGTGTTAGGGGGGAAAAAAAAAAAAGAGAGATCATATCTCAGCATTTCTTTATTCTCTGCCTGCAGCAATTTTTCAAGCACTTCATCAACAAACAGCAGGGAAAATAAATGGTTGATGTGGCAGATGGGTATACCACTATTAACAGTCTGTCAGCAACAGGTCACATTAGTAACTTACAGTAGGTTCACCTCATCCTCAGCTCTGTCTGTTCTTTCCCATCACTTTAACTACAACAACAATCTTAAAACTCATTTAATTAGCCATTCAGGAGTTTCTTAAAATGTCACCTTAAGTACCTCGTGCTAGCTACTGTCAGAAATACAAATGTGTGGCTAAATTTCAATTCTTATGCTGCTAATATAACCAACATAATTTCAACCACAACGCAATGGCATATTTGGATGCCTTTGCAAACACAATGAACAGTATATTAACGAAAACAAGTTACTGGCTCTTACTTGAATATCTAGAAGTCCTTTGTAAGAGTTTGTTGATTTAGCCAATGGCCATTTTGTTAAAATAGCAGATGTCAGTCAAATGCCTCGGAAAGAGCAAATTAAGAATACATTAAATATCCAGAGCAGCTGAAATATGCTTGGTGCATTAATTTCTGTGCTGCAAATTATGTGTTCAGACATTTCATGAAAGAAAAAGATTCCCATATCACAGCACCTGGACAAAATAGAGGGAAAAAAATTAACTACTCAAGCCTAAGACAACAGGTCCTATAACATGAGGACTGGTTTAACCCCAGCTGGCAACTAAGCACCACACAGCTGCTCACTCACTCCTTCCCCACCATAGTGGGATGGAGGGAGAACTGGAAGAGTAGAAACAAGAAAGAAACTCGTAAGTTGAGATTAAAAGAATTTAATAATTAAAAATAAATTATTATTTTTAAATTTGTAAGGAAAAGGGGGGAGGGAAATATCAGAGAGCAAATTAAACCCCGAGAAAGACAAGTGATGTAAATGTAAACAATTGCTCACCACCAACCAACTGGTGCTCAGCCAGTCCCCTAAGAGCAGCCGCCTCTCCATAAATCTCCTCATCAGTTTTATTGCTGAGTATGACTGCTATAGGATATGGAACATCCCTGTTGTCACTTCAAGGCAGTTGCCCCAGCTGTATCCTCTGCCAGGTTTTTGTGCATATTCAACCTTCCCTCTGTCAGGGCACTCTGAGAGGCAGAAAAGGCCTTGACACTTGTAAGCACTAGTCAGCAGTCACTAAAACATGTGTTATCAACACTATTTTCAGCACAAATCCAAATCATGGCCCCATAACAGCTACTATGAAGAAAATTAACTCTATCCCAGCCAAACCAGTGCAGAGGAGTAAGGCTTTGCACCTATACACAATGCAGAGCTACCTTTAGTCACCTGTGTGTCCCAACTCAAATCTAGTGCTTCAGCTGGTGAATCATTAGCATGCTAGTGAGATATTTCAAACATAACAATGGAAAAATTATTTTGCTGCAGTTTTCTTAATTTCCTCTTAGCCCTACATATAATTTTTCTTCCGTGCATATTCTGTGATTTTACACAGCATCCCACTTGCCAATGAGAGTAATAAAAGTGTGTTAAATAAAGTGCTTTGGTAGCAGTGGAGTGTTTTGGGGATTTTTTGTAGAGCATGAAAATACTGTAAAGAGAGGTGAATGAAAGAAACCTTAATACTTTACTATTGTGAGGCCACATAACCCAATTAAGTATGTGCTCACATGCTAATAACTCAGCCATCTTGGGGAAATCTTAATTATAGAAGCAGGGTTTTTAAAAATAGGAAGATCTCTGCAGCTGTTATCTTCAAGAGAAGCATGATGCAAAGATCTTTAAAACTTTTTCTATGTAACAATGACAAAAATAATTTTATTTGCTGAAAGTTTAACTGCATTGAGAATCAATGACAAGAAACCAAAATTCAAGTATTTTATCATTTTGTATCATTTCAGAGGCTTAAGAAATTAGAACATTTTGATTTACATAATCATACAAACATGATGTAGAAACCTGTGGGTTTTTTCCCCTCATATTTGCACTGCAAAAAAATTGCTTCACTTTATAAGAAAATTACTTTTCAATTCAAGTGACAGACTATTTTACATTTTCATTTTCCAAAGTATCATGCTGCTTAATAGACTCCCTTCTTAGTTCCTGCAGCAGCACAGCTCACAAGTGCAACTTAGAAAAACAGATGTTAACAGATTTTAAACTCCTTGTAAAACATAGTGCAGATTTCATAAATCTAGTTTGTTTTTTTTCAAAGCTCACCCCCAGATTTAATGTGGAAATTACCATACAAAATTAATACAGAAATTTCACTGAAATAATTACTAAATTGATTTTTCTACACAAAGATTACACATCACCTTAACAATACCAGCCACCCATCTTCTGCTGAGAATCAGAGAATGGCAGTGAAAGATGGGCTACAAAGACTACAGAAGTCCTAGATACTCAACTCCTAAAAGCTCAAGACCAAGAAGTACTTAGAAAAGGCCAAGCAACTGTTCTCGGAGTCCAGCTTCTATACTTTTCCTTAGGCATTGGCCATAGTCACAGTCTGATGGAATTCAGTTAAGATTCCAGCTAATATCATATAACAGGTCAAATATTTACAAAACTAGTTACTGAAGTAGTTCAGACTTCCCACTATAAGGCCTGTGGGAAGAATATAAGAACCACATGGAGAACATAACACACAGCCTTAAAAGCTCATCTACTTGGATTGGTTCTATTAGTGAAAAACCCAGCCACAAATGAAAATATCTCAGAGACAACAGAAATGGAAGTCAACTAGAAAGGAATTTTCCATACTGATATATTTTTCAAAAGCCCTTTATCAACTGAACTTGAAACAAAGTTAGTTGAGCCAATCTCTGTGGTTCTCCTTGGTGTAGCGTTTAAAACAAGTTCGTTGTGAAGTTACCAATATTCTGAACAAGGTAAGAAAAATGATGATAGGATTAATTATGTCACTGTACATCTGATTGTGAAGAAGCCTCTAAGGCAAAGTTTTCCATTCTGCTTAGTTACTATGTGAATGGATCTACAAACTAGGTAGACATGAGTAAATAGAATTCCTATTCTAGATGATGCTTTCGTAGTGTTATTGAGAACTGAATAACTTCAGAAAAGCACACATGACTGTTGTGGAAAAACAGAACCGTAACTATGCAACTTAGCACTTTTCAGTCTTGTCTACAGTATAAATTGTAATGATTTAACTAAACCAGTTTAAGGCTATGCAATTTGTACATGGACAGGGTACATGGGTATGCAAAAAGTCACTGTAGTTATCAAATGTGAAGTATATCTTAATTTTCCTCCACTGCAGGCTATTTAAGTCTCACATCTAGTTGCCATACTCATACCAAAGCCACCTCCCACTTTTTTGTTTTAAAATACCTGTACCGTTTGTTTTTGTCTTTAAGTATAATAAGTGAATCCCATAGATTTTTTAAAGAAAAAATACATTATTTTGAAAAGTCTAAAAATAAACTTTTGAGCGGCACTAAACATATTCCAGTAAATTTTTGTTTTAACTCCTCAGTAGATGGCAGCACAATGTTACTTAGAACATTTGTATTAATTCTGTACTAAGTAATTTGTTTTTAAATTTGCAATAACCCCCTTCTACTTTTAAAAATTATACCAGATGGAAGAGTTAACAAGAATAAATCAGGCTGTCTGTTTATTCCAGTTCTTCAGGATCACTTCAGCTGCATCTAGTGTGCTGTCTTTCTGCAAAACAAAGAATATTACTATTACTACAAGGTACTACAAGGTACTACAAGGTAGGTACATTCCCCAAGGTTTGCCTTACGCGCAAGGAGAATTTTGAGGATCGGCCAGGGGGGATTAGAGAAAAGCAGTTAATGAGGTTACTCAGCAGAGAGGAGAAGCAAGAAGCTAGACCACCTGAGACACCGTGCCACAGAGACACTGACTTATCTTTGTTTTTAGTACTTTTTCTTAAACATCTCAGCAAGCCTATGAGTGAAGTAGACATCACCATTGTTTTCCTTTCACAGCCTGCAATATAATTTTCTCTATTAAAATATTCCAATTAGCCTCAAACCAGCACATTACTACAAGTATGGAGTTCTTTAAAAGAGAGTAGCAGTCATGATTATTAGTATTTGGCAGTTCCACTTGCATCCTTTCAATACCTGTCAGTTAGTTTTTCAGCAACAATTATAGCTACAAATCCAGCCTACACAAAGAATACAGTGCTGATTCTTGCAAATGTTTGTTAGGTATATTTAAAATATACTTTCTCAGTATTCATGCTATCAAATTTAATGAAAGCAGTACTTCTAATAATAAATACCTGGCATTTATGCTGTGCTGTACTTGGTAGCTCTGTATTAGACACATGATAGCATAGTTTCCTAATCATTATGTCTACAACTAGGATTTTTAAATCTCCATGCAACCAAGTTATGCTGTAAACTGCTTTAACATAATTGCCCATAAATATGGGCGATCTATACATTTGCCAGTTGGGCGCCTTGGCTACAACCTGGTGAGTCACACAAGTAATCTAACTTGACATGATTAGTGCTATTCATCTTGGACGAGCTACATTTACAATTTACAACCAGATAGTTTCATCCTGGTTGTTCACTGATTGAGATTCACAGATTGCATTGGCATGGAAGGAACCTTCAAAGTCATCTTGTTCAATCCCCCTGGAGTCAGCAGGGATACCTCCAACTAGATCAGGCTTCCCAGGGTCACATCCAGTCTGATCTTGAATGTGTCCAGGGATGGGATGTCAACCACATCTCTGGGCAACCTGTTCCAGTAATTCACCGAGTGTGAAGAACTTCCTCCTGATGCACCTAAATGCTACCCTGCTGCAATTTCAAACCATTGCCCCTCATCACAGAATGGCTTAGGAAGCTTAGAGATCATCTACTCCAACCTCCCTGCTATGGGCAGGGATGCCTCTCAACTAGACATGGCTGTTAAGGCCTCATCCAACCTGGCCTTGAACACCCCCAGAGAGGAGGCATCCACAACCTTTCTGGGCAACCTATTCCAGACTCTCAGCATCTTCGTACTGAAGAACTTCTTCCTAAGATCCAATTAATCCTGCTCTCCCTCAACTTCAAACCATTCCCCCTTGTCCTATTGCTAGACACCTTTATGAAAAGTCCCTCTCCAGTCTTCCTGTAGGATCCCTTCAAGTACTGGAAGGCAGCTATAATGTCCTTCGCAGAGTCTTCTCTTCTCCAGGCTGAACAACCCCAGATCCCTCTGCCTGTCCTCACAGCAGAGGTGTTCCAGCCCTTGGATCATCTTTGCAGCCCTCTTCTGGACTTGCTCCAACAGCTTTATGTCCTTCTTATGATGGGGACACCAGAACTGGATGCAGTCATGTAAGATGACTTCCCATGTCTTTGCTTTCTTTCATAATTTGGAGCTTCTGTGAAACCCTATGTATTTTCAGGCAAGAGAGATAAACCTTGAAGATGACCTCCTCACTGTTTTTGTGGTTGGAAACTGAACAGTCATGGAGTAGAGCGCTTTGCTGTACAATTAATTCCTGCTTTGGACTGAAAAATTCACCTTAATTGGTAGCATACCTGTGTCATTCATTTTTACTGTTACCAGTAGTCAACAATGTTTTTAAAATTAATACAGTAAATTACAAAAGGCCTGTCTACCCAGTTGCTTTCTATCAGTTGTCCTTTTTAGCCCTGACACCCATATCTGTGATTTAAAGTCTCTCAGCAAAAAAGATAGTTGAAGCTACTTCGTGATGAATTTTACACCAGTCTAACATTCTGTTCCTAAAACAATCCAACTCAGGAGAATCTTAGCAAAATGTATCCGTCTCTTGTATATTTCTGTACTGCATTGATTTTTAGGAGTCTTAAGCCTTCCCAGGACACAAATTTACCTTAATGAAGCAAAAACGTATATATTTCTCAAACTGCGTTTTTGTCTCAGGACCACAGAATGCTGAAAGAGGAATTGCTGACAGCTTCTGAAACGTAAACCACAAATATTATTTACTTATTTTATATATGTATTAAAACAAAATAAATCTGTTTGAAGCATGATGTTTTTACTGTTCCAGCTTTTAGAACTCTCCCTCCCAACATGTGAGGGAAAGACAAGGCTTGGTTTCATATACACTAGCTAGGTTTAACTGAATTCAAATTACATTTCTTAGGCAAAATGTTTCAAAGGTACTTTTTTATAAGTAGCATTTAAGCATGCTGAAAGAAAACTATGGAGATGTAACACAAACCTACAGGGTACATTTTCAGCATATTTAGCAATATTTTAGCTACATCATTATCAGCAGTTAGCATAAACACCAAATAATATTTTGAATGGATTATCTCTACTACATTAAGTATAGTTGTATTGCTCTTGATTTCAACAGAAAAGCATTTATAAAACTAGAGTATGACTAAGACGCCTTACCTTAGATTTTATCATCCATTTGACAAATCTGTAATCATAAGGTTGTTTCTCAACTATGTCAGAGAGATCCACATCTAAAATATTAAATGTAAAATAAACATGTTGTAAGATTTCCTAGACTCTATTTGGAAGGCTTTCATTAACAGCATTTTATTATAGTTAAGACTAAGGATGTATGTCTTTATTTTTAAATATAACTAATAAATTGCACAATAACAATTAAAACAGGCCAACAGATTGACCCCTTCCATTCTGACCTTTTGCTTTCCATTCAAAGCAAATTCAAACACGTAGCTTGTAAGAAAGCCAGGCAGTCATCCAAGAAATCCTCAAATCTGGGCTACTGAGGTATCAGGACTGTGGAGGGTACTGAAGACTGCATTTATTGCATGGACAGCAATAATCATTGCAACTGCAATTTTTTCATCTGTGAAACTAAGGTATCTAAAATTTTGTGACGTGATAATACTGCAAGGTCCACCTGCATTTAAACATTTCTTTGTGAGTGACAAGTGTCATTAGGACCAGTTATCAAAATATGTGAAAACATTCCCCTGTGGGAATTCTTTCTCTAAAGTTACCATAACTTGAATTTTCAAAAGGTTTAATAAATTTTGGTAGCACAGTAAAAAGTTTAGATATCGGAATGCCTCAAAAAGCCTTCAGGGCATGACTTCGTATTAAGAAAAACAAGCAAACCCCCCAAGGAAAAAAAAAAAAAAAAAAACAACACAGAAAGGGGAAAGTATAAATAGTGCAAACTCAGGAGCTAGGTTCCCCTGGCTCTCAAACTTTTTCATAATCATAGACCCTTTGAAAACAGAAGTTTTTATCCACCTCCTTTATCCTCCTTGCAAAACAGATAGTAGTTAGGATCACAAACAAAGGCTTTACTGAAGCGTATGAAAATCTACCTCCCAGGCTATGGTCAAACACANAAAAAAAAAAAAACAACACAGAAAGGGGAAAGTATAAATAGTGCAAACTCAGGAGCTAGGTTCCCCTGGCTCTCAAACTTTTTCATAATCATAGACCCTTTGAAAACAGAAGTTTTTATCCACCTCCTTTATCCTCCTTGCAAAACAGATAGTAGTTAGGATCACAAACAAAGGCTTTACTGAAGCGTATGAAAATCTACCTCCCAGGCTATGGTCAAACACAACATTTCAGTCTCAGTCAGTACTTCTGACAATATTATGGCAACATGAGTATGTAGTCTAAAATGAAAAATGCATTTTCAGATTAACTATATTTGCTTTCCACACCCTTTTAAGTAACTTTATACTAACTTAGCGCAGAAACATCGACAATAATAAAGTATCCTCCATCTGGAATGACAGGCTTTAGTCCAGCTTCTTGAAGCAACTGAGCCATCCGATCACGCTTGCTTTCCAGCTCTCGAGACAGTGAGTAAAAATAGCAGTCTGGGTCATCCATGCGTTTATAGTCTACCCAAAGCGCTTGTGCCAAAGCCTCCTGGAAACATAATTAATGTTTAAAGTACTGATGGACACCCACTGAACTCACAGACACACGCTTCCTAGTGAAACCATGTGCATTTTCCTTTGGTTCTGGCCCTTATTAAGCAAATCAGCACACATCAGTTACACAAGCTAAGTCCAAGTGTGTTTGTTGCTTTGTGCTGTGGCAACACCCAAAGCACCCAATCATGTGCTAGGCACTAATCATATACAGGTAGTCAGACTCTATGACACAAGAGTTTACAATCTGAAGCCGAGTTTAAATATAAATCATAATGTATCATAGAATACTAGAAACTAGTAGACAGATCTTATTGTAACAGCTTATGTTTGTATTTGCTGTGAAATGAAGATTGCCATGTTGTATACAAGTAGCGGTTTATAGGTAAAAGACAAAGAGTCTGAAAGACTGTGATTTATTTTTTTTAAATCTCTGTTGTCTCCTCTTCTTGGACCCTGAATAATATATTTTGACAACTGAAATTCGTAGTTGTGATTGTTTTATTACAGTGGGACCTACAGTTTTGCTGCACCAGAAAATAACCTCCTCCACCCCATCACCTACCTGTATTGGAGTTGGACAAGTATACAGTGTATTTTGATGAACGACTTGCAAATGCTTTATCAGATTCTGAGGGCCAATAGACCAACCAAGCTGTGGGAGAAAGTATTCACATGTTACACTTAGAGCAGTGGTGTTACTCAATATTAACAAAGAATTAAAATAAGCCTCAATTTTGGTCTCTTAAGTATTGGTAGTGAATTTGTTTTGATAAAGAATGAAGAAAAAACTTGCTTTACTCAAATCTTCCTGAATGATGACATTAAAAAAAGTTCTGAGACTTGTGTCAGCAGTTGTAGTTTCACTTATCCCTGTCCCTCATAGGGTACTATGCAAACTTTTAACTCTTCATGTAATGAGAGTTAGAAACCAAATTGAGCATGTTGGTTTAGAATTATTCTGCCTCATAAGCTCCAGTGTCAAAGGCTGTTTGAATATTTTACAGAAATACAAGCCACTCCAAACACAAACTGAACTCCACTAATAAAGCTGAAAATATCACCATAAAACTGGAAAGCTAAAATATTGCAATATCCATGTTTTCTGCAGTAATCTTGACTGGTTTTGAACAAATCAATACTGTGTTTACTTTTTTAATACTGTTTTCTTGTGAGAGCTTATTAATCAAAAGACAAGAGGAAAATGAAAACATAGAGAGAGAGAGAGATAGGTAATTGATCCAACTGAATGCTATCTTCATGTTTCAGACACATGAAGATTTGACAGAAGCTTTCAAAAGACAGCTAATAAAAGCGGAGACTTTTTCAGTATATATTGTTACTTATATAACTGAACTCTTTATATTGATTCTTCTTACCTTCCAGCCAGTTACACTGTATGTCTTGCCAGCACTTCCTATAGTTATTGTTCTTTCCCACATACCTGGCAACATAGCTGTATGTAAAGTAATACGTAGTTAGAAAACTGTACTGCCCCTAGCTCAGGTCTACATGTTGACACACCATTGCAGCTTATTAAGCAAGCACTGAGAATATCATAGAACTATATAAATTGTAACAAATAAGAAAGGATATGTGGACCAATAATTTTTGGCATGAAAAGAAGAGTAAGGATTAATGAAAGGAGAAAGAGACAGAAAACTACAGGCACATGTAGTTTTCACAAACTCAGCTCAAATGCACTATTATTCATAAGAAAGATAAGAAGTAGCTATCCATTCATCTCAAGACAGCATTATTTCTGATGCATGATAATAGGTCTATATACAACATTAACTGAGGCACTGAAAGACATTTTAATAGAACTGTCCAGTTGAGTGTCACTGGCTAAGACATTAGAAAAATAACACAATTACTAAGATTTCTAACATGGAACCAAACACCACAAGAACCAGAAAACTAGCAGTATGAATAAATAGATTGTCTTGTTACATAATTTGAACAGGCCTAGGATTGACTAACAATAACATATAGCTAAGGATTTCTGTAAGGATTAAGGCGGTTTGAACAGACACATCTTCTGGCTAGCTAGGTCAAGAGTATAGATCACTTCATAATGGCAAGCAAACTAGCTCTCACAGACTATTACAAAAATAATTTTATTTCACTGCTAATGCACTCTTCCAGGACTGTCTTGCCACACAGTCATAAGAATTCAACATTGGCGTCGCAACATAACGGTATCTCAAACAATAGCAACAGCAAAAGGGCACAAGGAAGAAGCAGCAAGCTTTAAATAAAGAGGAAAATTCCTCTGTGCCATTATATGACACCATAACCAAATCTGACTACAATTCAAAAACTGAAGTGCAAACCAGCACATGTAATGAGCCTGTTAGACAAGATGGCACTCAGCTTGTTGAGAGGCTTTTTCAGAATCCACAGTTAATGAGATGCAATCTCTAAATCTGCCATCGCAACCCTAATCATTACTTAGAGGAGGTCCACACTTTTACGCAAGTCAGCTAACAGTAAGAAATATGATGAAGTGCTCTACACTACAGAAAACTGCTGCATTGACAGTACAAAGACTGTACTAACTTTATGATCTGCCTAGCAACCCCTGTTACATTGTATTAAGGAACCACCACCAGACTTCATAAACTGATGCAGTCTTCATTTGGCATCTCACAAAGTGTCACTGCACTGCAGAAACTAATATGGAAACATAAAGAGTTTTGAAACAATAAAATAACATTAATTTTTTCTTGCATTATCTTTGTAGACTTAAAAAACAATAACAAAGAAACTTAGGTTAAAAAAAAGCAATCATGTTTCTTTTACTGAAAGAATGTGATTATTTACAGTGTTTCCCTGAAGGTTTTATAGTCATTTTAACACTGAAGATGATACCATAGGATCTGATAAGCGAATATATACCTAACCTAGTTGATTAACTGTCCAAGCTTTAAGCTGCATTATCATTGTGTGGTGTTTTTACATTTAATGCTAAACTACAGAATGCCTTTTGTTCAACTGAAAATGTTTTTGTTTGAAGTGTGAGAATGGCAATGCTGATACTAACAAACAGAGTTACTGTGTCTTAAGAATTCACCACTTGTACACTAAGATGAAGTGTAACTGACATGTGTTCAGTCCTGCTGCCATTGCAAAAGAAAATGAATTACCTTACACCAACCACAGAGATTTTGGTTCTGAGGACAGCTGTTTGCATGAATCACCTGCTAAGATCCTGAGTAGAGCTTTAATTTATCTCATTTTACTTTGTAATTCAGATATGATGAGCCACATGATTGGTTACTGTGGTAACTGGTAGAGACTCAGATCACCATCATGATAATGTACCTAAAATGTTCCCTTTCTTCCATGTCTGAAGGTCTTTGAGAAGGTATCACTAAGGTACCACAAGGGCCATGACAATAGGTCAGTTTCAAATCAGACTCATAGCCTATGCATAGCCAATACAATCAATGTACTGCAGCTGTATGATCACTGTGTAGCTGAGCTAATAAGCTTTGCAAGGTGATTTAGATAGAATTTCCTTTTTATTATTTATAAGGTATGTTTTTAAAATAAAGTAGTCCCCAGTATTGTAAAGTTTTTTTTATTGTCAGTCTTCATAAACGGAATTGAAGCACAGAGGCAGTTACTCAGCATTCAATCAGTGGCAAAGCCTGGAAAAAAAGCTAAGATTTTTCATGCCTAAGTTATGTTTCTTGATGTCATTGTTTAATGTCAACTAAATGTCTCTACTGCATGACTGAAATGTGCCTTCAGTCTGACAGTAAGCACATCATAACAGATAGTTCATGCAAGATACGACCATCAGAAACAAAATGTACATATAAGAAGGAAGTCTTAGATTTTAGCCAACTTAAATGTATCAGCAGATCCAAACCAAGACTACCACACTAGAAATTTTTACATAAATGCTTAGCTGCAAAATTATAGGCTTGGAGAGAGAGTTTGGTAACCTGCAACAGATAACTTTTTCTGAGACAGTGGGAACGATTCCGTTAACTTCAGTGAAATTTGGATCCAGAAATAAAACAAGTGGGACAGGAATGTAACATCATAGTTGGTTTTCTATTCTTGCAGTGGTACTTTACTCCTATAGCAATGCTGCCTGAAGTCTTGAGCATGCTTTCACACAGCTATGCAGCAACTTCATTGAATTCCATGTCAATTATTTAACACTGTTTCTGCACTTTTGAATGACAGTGTTCATGCACTTTCTCCACACTAACCTTTATATGTTTGGGAATTTTATAAGTAAGAATAATTGTTTCTCACTATGCATTTCCCTCACTGATTATCTTTACAGTGCTTCAAGAAGAAAGTTTTAATCCTGTTCCTTCTATTAGTTCTTCAAAGCACAGTCCAATGAACAGCAGTTACACTTGTTATGGCCAAAGCAACTGGATATTCAAATGATCGTAACTGATTTATAAGCATCAATTCCACTGGTTTCTATGGATAGCTGCTGTAGAGTCACCTAAGAGTTTTTTGAAGTTCTACTTTTAAATTATTCTTTAAAACATTTCTCAGAAAAGGAAGGAGCTCTCCTCCATAGAGGCTAAACATTGTAAAATAGTCAAAGCTTGAAGTTTGAGCTTCTTCCAGCAACCATGATCTCTGAGACATGTTTACATAATTCCACGACCACTTCTAAGATGCTACTAAAATCAGTACCTATTTTAATGTGTTTATTTCCTTTATACACCATCCATTCATACACTTCATCGCTGATGCACAGGGCATCGTGTTTAATACAGAGATCAGCTATTACTTGGAGCTCTTCTCTGGTAAACACCTGGTATACAAGAAAGAAAGGGACAATGCATTAATCACAGTATTTAAGACATATTCTGAAATCGTAGCAATGTTAAAGCAGGACTCTTACCTTGCCTATAGGGTTGTGGGGGGTATTCAGAATGATTGCTTTTGTTTTGGAATTAAATTTATTCGCAAGTTCAGCAGGATCTAAGACCCAGTTGGCACTAGATGCAGAGTTTCCATCATTTTTCTAAAAGCACAAAACCAAACTGAACAGTTATTTATGCATTAATTGAATAGAATATATCATAGCCTAAGCAGAGATGCCCAGCTTAGACACTTTCATAACCATACTTAATTTATGAAATCTATCCTTGGAACAGGCAGGAAGGCTAAGAGCAAGGAAGTTATTATGACAGTGGCTGTTCTCTGTGGCCACTGTCTGTCCTAAAACTTCCCCAGGAACCGGTTTCCAGGACCCACTTACACACATGCTGTATTATAACAAGTGTGTAGTGCAGGAAGCCAAGTCATATGTCAGGGATGTTTATGTCTTCCCAGAAACGAGAACAAGTGTGTGCCTGCTTGTCTAGACTGACCGCTGCTGAAGAGATTCAAGGTCTTGTCCTCCTCCTCGCTCATATGAACATATTTGAACAGCAGAAAGGTCTGCACCACCAGGGCTCTGGAGTTGCTCTGGTGTTAACACAAGAAAGTTTGTGCCAGGTGCTACAGAGTACAAAGAGCACGGCCACACTGCATATTACTGGGAGACAGTCGGACAAAAAACAAGGATGTGAAACAGAAAATATTTGGAGAAACCTTGTCATTCAAAATATCCCTAGGAGGAGGGCACACAGAGGAATAGTTTCAGCTGTTCCTACTGCAGTCCTGGAGGTTTTGTTATTCTGGTGTTCTGATTTCATGGTGT
The DNA here is from genome assembly GCA_013399055.1 of Ramphastos sulfuratus. Classification (NCBI taxonomy): domain Eukaryota; kingdom Metazoa; phylum Chordata; class Aves; order Piciformes; family Ramphastidae; genus Ramphastos; species Ramphastos sulfuratus. The sequence goes on along the minus strand of WBNM01023385.1, from coordinate 241,999 downwards.
TCATGCAACGGTCCTGCTTAAAGAGCCACTCAGCCCTCCCCATACAAGGCTGCCAGTCATCCAAGGCAGTAGTAACAGGATCAACCCTTTGTGTCCAGAGTGATCCTTGCAAAGTGCCAACATAAGGCCAGCAGTACCAATCTGAAAATTAATCCTTTTTACCAGTAAAAAAAAACCCAGTAGTTGTCATATGTATAGCAAGTCTACCGCATGATTGCTCCTTATTTAGTAAATATATTTTGGAAAAGAATTATATTCTGTCACTGTAGGAGTTGCTGAAGTGAGCAGAATCCAGATCTTCTGAAAACCAGCAGATACAGCAATTGCACTGATATGTGGCTCTCCTTCCTTTACTTGCACTGGAAACATCTCTGATGACACCCAAAAAAGGAATTGTAGTCAGATTTCAGAATGCACAAATTATGACAAACATTGTCCCACCTTCTCCAACACTATGAAGTATTCTGTCTGCTTTGGATTGTCATTATCTTGGACTTACACTACAGCAATTATCTCATTGTTATGAAATTGTATATTATGAAAAACTATACAGTAAATCATCAAAGGGTATTAAGTACAGATGAGAAATTTTGTATGATAAATGATTTTTAAAAGGCTACTCACATATCTCAGTGGGATAAAAACAGGCTTTGCACCTGCCATCTTTACCATTGGTTCGTAACAGTCATAAAATGGCTCTATTATTATTACCTGAAATTACAACCACGAATATCAGAAACAGAACTGACCATGCACAACACTATCATATTTCTAGATTTACTTTGGTGATCTAACTCAGTAATGTCTCTCCATTCCGATCTAACATTGCAGAACATTCCTCTTTAGAGTCTCATATAACAATGTCCTCAGTCTGAGTATGATAAGCACTACACGTTGTTGACAACACACACTGGGTCCTGCACACAGATTTGAAGGTGCGAGACAAAGATGAGAGACAGCAACATTAAACTACAGCATAGCTGCCTAATTCTGTCCATGAAATTCCAGGACTTCAAATTATCTAGAAATCTAAGAAGAACAGGTTAAGTCTCCAAATTTTAATCAAAAGAACATTTTCAAGTAGAGAAAGAGGACAAATTCAAAGAAAACTGCATAGGGGCTAGATAATAGGAAAACAAAACAAACAAAAATCAACCAAACAAAACACCAAATGCTAATAGCAGAGAACTGTTAGAAAAAAAACAAAGTGACTATCAGAACAGAAAGGGAAGACATGATGAGAATACATTACACAAACAAAACACTGAAAGCAAAACACATGACAACACAAAAAGTTCTTGTCCACTACAGATACAAGTAACCCCCAAAGCTACTTTTAATATAATTGTCAAAAAGGCAAACATCAGTAGTGAAGGCATGAATCATCACAGCTAATACAGAAACTGGCAATCCTTTCTTTAACAGATTTTTCTGCTATCTGTGCTGCTACCTGAAATGGTTCAAAACAGAACTTGATAAACAATGGTTATTCAAACACCAGCAATACCTCATACCACATTTAGTCTTCTGTTGCAGTCAACAACCTTCAAGTATTCTCAAATAAATAACTGGTGTGTGTCACCTAACAGTAACAGTGATAAAGAAACAGCTACAGGTACCATTAGTATGAAAGCAAGGAGGTTGTTAAGTTGGTGAATGACAGAAAGACATCAAAAGGCTAATCTCCTGGTCATGGCTTCTGTGAAACTGTAACAAATCTAATTAACAGAGATCAGAAAGAAGCCATAAAATTAACTTATACTTAAAAGCAGACAAATAAAACCAGGCAAATTTCATCTCAGTGAGTATATGTGAATATTTCAAATCAAAACTTACTTCATCTCCCTCTTCAATTAATGCCTGTATTGTACTAAAGAGAGATCCGTAAGCTCCCACGGTCACCAGGATATCTGTGAGAGGATCGATGTTCCTTCCACAAACTCTCCCATACACTTGAGACAAAGCTTTCACCAGTGATGGATGTCCCTGTTCAAAGCAAACAAATGCAACTGACTGGCGTGCTCCTGAAGCTGCATAAAGCCTGTATTTGGGGATTTTATACATACATCAAAATAATATATTGTGAAACAGAGAAATACAAGATGAGCCTTCAGTGCTCATGGCTGTTAACTGTGAGCATGATTTAAAGCTTCTGCACATTGGCTTAAAATTTATTTGTATCTGCTGAGAAATTAATTTTTGTACATCTTATGCTTTTTAATTTCTATCATATTATAGCAACTTAGGATAGCTTCAAGTAGCCTACAGGAAAACAAGGACAAGAGATAGGAAGAAAGACAGGATAGAGTCCAACACAGAGCTACGAGGATGATTGCAGGACTTGAACATCTTTCCGATGAAAAAAGACTGAGACACCTGGGGCAGTTTAGCCTTGAGAAGAGAAGGCTGAGAGGGAATCAGGGGTGGGTGACAAGATGAAGGTGACAGTATCTTTGCAGTAGTGCCCAGTGATAGGACAAGGAACAAGCTAGAACACAGAAGGTTCCACCTCAACAGGAGGAGACACTTCTTTATGGTAAGGGTGACAGAGCCTTGGAACATGCTGCCCAGAGAGATTGTGGAGTCTTCTGATCTGGAGACCTTCAAAACCCACCTGGATGCATTCCTGTGCAGTCTGTTCTATGTGACCTTGCTTTGGCAGGGGGGGTTGATCTCTAGAGGTCCCTTCCAACTCCTAACATTCTGTGTGAATACTCTGACACAAATTCAGTCTTACCTCCTTTAGAGTCTCTTTCCCACATGTCCATATTTTCATCTGAACCTCCTTCTGTTCCTTATCTTTTGATTAAAAATTCTTTGGCACAGGGGGAATCTTTTTATTCTGCTTGTATATTGCTGATCAACAGCATTTGTGATCACAATGATGATTCATAGTTGGATCTCAGAGCACAATTCACTACAGTGCCCCCTACAGGTAACACAGGAGTTAATGTACTCTTCTCAAAAGTGCAAGGAACAGGAAAACAGAAATGCAATAAAGATCATACACAATATGGAAATAAAGAAGTGCAATTGTGTTTACTCAGCAAGACTACAGGCTTCCTGCTGTGAAAATGTTTTTTTCTTTTTTCACACTTGGTAGAAACAGAAGACAGCACCTTGAGAAAACACAAGTATGTAACAGAAATTGTTCTCTAAAATATTAAGCATTGTACTTCTCTCCACACAAAGGTATAAAAATCATGAACCCTTTTGCAAACAAAAATATTACAATAAATTAAAGTTTACAAGTCATTGCTGATTCAAACGACAGACATTTCTTGCCATGAGTGTCTCAGCTACACAGGAATGCTGCACCACCCAAGTCACGTTAGGCCAGTCTATAGGTCATAGCCCTACAGTCAATGAGAGGTCTAATGCCACAGACAGCTGAGACATCTCAACTGGATGTGCGTCATTCATACTCATCCCTCCCATATTTGCTACCACAAATACTTGTGCTCAAAAAAATTAAAAGTGCTGAAGTCCGTAGAGGAAGTGCAAAGGATGAAGTTGCAAATAATGGTAAAAATTCTTCTTTAATTACTATCTATAGTATAATGCATCTCCAAATATTCATAATGATCATTGGAACTAACTATTTGGAAAAAAACAAAAAAAAGTGATAGAAGTAAATATTGAGTAACTGCATGTATTAGGGAAATTTCATTTATGCTTGATTTGCAAATTGGTTTAGTCTGTGAATATTCATCAGAAGGTAAACTGTAGCCCATTCTCTCTGTAAACCTTTCCCTCTGTGCCAACGCTCCTCCAAACTTTGTCTGGTCAGCAAAGACTTTTGAGCTACCTTATCGTGGATGATGAACATACTAATATTTACCCAGAAGTTCATTAAATCCCAGCCATCTTTTATGTGTGTCTGACAAAATAATTACTTTATGCTTGCATGTTTGTATAGAAAGTTTTATGTATCTCTGTCTTGTACTTCCAGAGGCTCTGCACACAACTAAGAGAGATTAAACAAAATGATCCAAAGAGGGATGGAATGACACTACAGTCACTGAGGATATTTTTTTTTCCTTTCAGTCCTTGCTAGGGCTCTCAGTGCCCTAATAAGCCTTAGTGGTGATGACGGGCTTACTTGCGGCCTCTACCCAGAGCTATGCCCCTGCTCCAGGGGCTCCACTTCACTACTATGCAGTAAGGCTGCTGATCTGCAATACAGTTACAACTCTGCTTGTACCTGGCCATAGACTCTTTTAACCTGGTCTCTACCTGTAGATCCATTTTATGGCTTGACCTTAGACCTGACATGTCACCCTGGACCTGCCTATTACATCTAATCATTGATAACAATGCCAGGCCTGATCTGTGGATTGACTTCCTGGATTAACCTTAGGCCCACCTCACCACCACAATCTAGCCTGGCAATCTGGGCTGGCCTCAGCCATCTCTGGGCCTGTCTTGCTCAGGTACTGTGGTTGGTGAGGCTTCCATCCTGCTTGCTGTGATAGTTTGTCCTTTAGGCTCTGCTTCCCCCGCAGCTCTAATGCATGCAGGTTCTCAGCAAATAGGCAAAAAGTTATGTTGGAATATATACACAATGATGTCACAACTACCAACACAATTGCTAGCCTACCAGTTTACACAATATTTTTCTTCCGCTGTTGCATAACGTGGTCATCTAGAAAAATATTGCATAGACTCGTTAGGGTCTTGTAGCAATCCTGAGACATGGTTCTCACTATGCTTTATCTTTGCCACAAAATAAGATAAATCATACAAGGAAGACGTCATACTAAAACAGTAATAGTCCACTTTACTATCCCGCCTTGGGCAATGATCAATGACACACACTCACACCAAGACATAAATACTACAGGTTAGCTTACAGACTGAGTAGTGACTATGTTCCAGGGCCAAAAACTTACTGCTTTCTTCACTTCCTAATCTCCTCTGAAGTCTACTACATGTTATGGGTGAATATTTTCTTGATCCCAGAGGTGATGTCTTAAGTGTCATCAAGCATTTCTTTATCATTTACCATTATCCTATCAGATTCACGTTTACACTGACCAAAATCAGAGATAAATGTATAATTTACACTCTTTAAACTTTGAATTGGCCCTTCAAAGGCAATCTGTCCCAGATGTGCTCCAGCATTTTGCTCTTGATGAAGGATTCTGCCTTAAAGAAACCTACAGAGAAGATGCTCATTAATAGCAAATAAAGCTACTAGATCCACTTAATTTGTGACATATCACTGTGACCTACAGATAAAATCAATTTAAAGCAAGTAATTTCTTTTTCCCTGTGGCATGTTCTCCACTGAACTCATGTCTCAAGTTTCACGGTACTTACAAATCCTCGTGTGTACTGGTTCAGTCTGTCAACCGTTGCTGCCTTTGCCAGCTCTTCTTTAACGTAACTGGGAGGGGATATATCAGGAAGGCCTTGACCAAGATTAACAATTGAGGGATCTGCTGCTACCTTTGTAAATTCAACCCTAAAGGGGAAAAAAATAGCTTAAGGATAATTTTATTTGGTGTGTTAACCTTTTCCTCATTAGCATTAAAAGGCGGGGGAGTGGGGGAGGGGAAGAGTATTTCATTTTGCAAAATTCACAGCAGTGGACACAGGTTTAAGTAAAGGGCTCACATGGAGAGGTGGGGTCTGGGATAATAGTAAAAGTAACTGCCAGATTCAGAGATAATCAAATACAAGGTTGACTTTCTGGATCCACCAAATAACGTTTCTGCCAGTGCAACTGTGTTCAGATGTGCACACACACAAATGCACAGTAACTCTGGATATGGGCAGAAATTAAATCTACTCTCTTTGCAAAATGAAACAGACCTAATCAGAGCAGACAGAATAAATGATTTAAGGGAAAGACTCTGTCACATGAAGGTGTCATGTAAACTATCCAGCGACCTCAGAGTCCTATAAATTCTTTTGTTACATTTTAAGCAACATACACTTTCAAGCTGTTCATTAAATGCTCCTAGTAGCTTGCCAGATAGAAATGTTAAGATTCTTGAACATTTTTTTCCTCCCTTCACAGGCAAGTTTTGCATTTTATCTTTTCCTTCCTACCCAAATGTTAACAAGATTTTTTTTTAAAAACCCCAAGCACTAACAAAAAAATCCAACCCACACAGCATCACACTTCTGTCAAATGTGAACAAAAATTGCTAAAAATTAGTTTGGGGCTAGCAAAACACAGATGCTGATTGGTTTGTCCTCTGCAAGACCTTGGATAAGCTGACACATAAAAATGTTATGCAGGTGGGTGCATAACATAACCCATCTGAAGGGTGGATGTCAAGGAGGAGGAGACAGTTTCTCTTCAGTGGTGCCCTGTGATAGGAAAAGGGTCACTGTACACAAACTGGAACACAAGGAAGTTCCATCTCAACACAAGGAAAAAAGTATTTACTGTAAGGGTGCTGGAGCCCTGGAGCAGGCTGCCCAAAGAGGTTGTATAGTCTCCTCTAGAGACTTTAAAATACGCATCCAGATGTGTTCTTGTGTGATTTGCCCTAGGTAATCCTGCTGTGGCAGAGGGGTTAGATTCGATGCTCTCTGGAGGTCCATTTCAATCCCTATTGTTTTATGACCAAAACACCTTGTGTACATATATATACATATATACATACAATTAACATAAGCCCACATCAGTGTTTTTGCCAACTAACAAAATCCCATATTTACCAGTGATAGCAATATTACTTTAAGACCAATTTAATGCCTAGGAAAAAAAAAAAGTATTAAAAATAATGAGCTAAATTATAAATACAAGTATAATGGCTTTCAAAAGAAATCTGGCTCATTTGGTAAACACAGATGAAGTGTAATTGAAAAACATTACTCTATAAAGTTAACATTACATTTTAAAGCTAGCTATCTCCAAGAGTTATACTTGTCTTGTCTGGTTTACTATACGAAGAAAAGTCTAAGCCTAAAATTTAAAACTCAAGAATAAGAATAAATTCATTCCTCCAGCAGAATTTGGTTCACTGCTAAGTAGGTGCCAAATATATTTCAGCAGAGACAGCAAGTGCTATGTACCTTATTATTGGCAATAATTATCGACCTGGAAAAGGATAAAGACATTTTCTCTGAGATATGCAGATATTTTCCTTCTACTTACCACACATTGCTATCCAGGCCTTCAATTCGTCTTGTGTTTTTGTGTCTGAAGGTCATTGTCTGCAAGATCAAAATAGACAGACAGAAGGGTTTTGTTAAGAAAGACAAAGTACTATATTGTTGGATCCTGCGTGACAAACCCTCCTTCATGCTTTCTCAAATACACTATGGCCAGCTGAATTCAGTAGTCACACAAAATTATAGACATGTTCTTTCATCAAAGCTTCTGTAATAGCTTGAATTCAGACTAACAAGAAAACATACAAAAATGTCCTAACTTTTAGCAAGGATGGAACAGGGGCATAATTTAGCTTCACAGCTTTAAAAGATGACCTAAAAAAGAAGATATGCACATTCTTTTTTCCTATGATGCACTAACAATTTAAAGGCTGTGTTATTTCTAGCCCAACTCCTGCTCAACCCACTTTGGTAAGCATACATTTTGGATGCAATTTTATTTGTGAAATTGATGATTAAGAGGAAAATAGCAAAAACATTTCCTATTTTCATTTAGACTTTTAAAACCTTTAAGTATTTACTTACGACACAGCAAAAACATGGTAGAATATGTTTTTGCTGTATAGTCAGATCTTCAAATAAAGACCTTGGAAAAGTGCTTTACAATAGACTTTCAATGACTACTCTCTATAAAGGCAGAGAAAAATGTATTAATAATTGTGGTACTTTTATGCTAAAATAAGAAGTGGAGGATAGAGGGGAAATCTAGATTTATTTGTGTGCAAACAAAAAAGTTCAAGCCCATTTCTATCTTTGTTAACCAGCTTGATAAAGAAAAAAAATTGCATAGTCACTCAGTACATCAGAAATTCCCATTTCTTTAAGTCAGACAACTGATTTTAGTTACTTTTAGACTGCTAATTACTGTTACTGTCTGAAAGATTAAAAACACATACTCTAGTTACCATACTCCAAGAAGAAAACGTCTGCTTTACCTTTACACTTCACATTTCGACTTTGAATCAATGGGAATGAATCACAGTAGAAATATTACACAAGTTTGCACTCAACTTGTTGACAATAATGAAGCTACCATATACATCATTATTTGAAGAATGGGAAACTATAAAACAAAACAGTTAGTTCTCTGCTCATATGTATCTTCTCTACAGATCTGATTCTGACCTCCTCTACGAGATACAAACACCAGAGGAATCAAGCATGAGACACCTTTCATTTCTCCTTAGAAAAAAAAATCATTAAGATAAGACAAGTGAAGTTATACTTCTTGACACAGAACAAGAGGGAGTTATGACTAGGTAATCCATACTGCATTTATTTAAAAACACATGTATGCATCAGGAGATTAACGCAACTTTGCAGTGTTATGTCTTGGAAGATACTGGGCTGTGCTACTTAGATTGAGAGACGCACACATCTTTTTTCACATGCTAGACTACTTCTTGGACTACAACAAACAGTAGGTCTCATCTTGAATCTTTCTAGTTAATATGGAAATTTTGTATGCTGCCATGACTGAATTTGTTCCACTAACCAGCTTCTTGATTGTTCAGATTTTCTAAAACCTCAGGGTGTATGACATGCAGAACTTTTATAATTTATAATAACTACAATGTAAGCTGAGCTTAAGTAACCTTCTCTAGCTAAAAATGTTTTGTCAAGTAAAATGAGCCTTTACCTTACAGCTCTCATACTATTTTAAGTTTAAATATTTAATGATTCAAGTCTTCCTATTTATTTTCTCTCACGCCTTGATACTAGTTCCACAACAGAATAGCTGGACCTACATTAGTTTTCAGGTTTTCATAGATTCAGCTTACACTGAGATGTAGGTCTCTCCTATTACTTTGAAAAAGCCAACCAGCTAACTGGAATTTTACAATAATACCTTAAGTAGCATTCTTTCTTCCAGAATGGCATAAGAATTCCTAAGATGTTTTTTTCTTTTAGCCAATCTATGTCATCACTTGATAATTTTCAAGCCATTTCTAGGTGCAGAGCTAGGATCTCCACAAGCTGAAGATCAGCATTAAGCAGACAAGATATATCCTCATTAAGGGCTAACTCTGACCTTCTGCTTTCCCTAATACTTTCATTCACGTAAAACACCTGATCAAAAGTCATATACTGCTTATATTTATCTTCCTAATACAAAGACTTGTGATTAAATGAATGGCAACACAATTAATGACGATAAAAGCAAGTATTTTTACATGGTGTATAATTAACTTGTGAAATTCAGTGTCAAAAGCTACAACTGAAGCCAAGATCTTAAGAAAATTTAAAAACAAATAAACACCCATGTTTAGTGAAAATACCAAACTCCATTAAGTAGAATACAAATACTTGTAGTGTATGAAAAACAGGCTCAGGCAAAATCTGTTCTCCAAAGTGGCTCGCATGCTAAAAGAAACTCATCATATAGGCAAAAAATGCTACAACTGTCCAGTATAATGGTTTGAACATCTGTTATGAAGGATCTGACATGTGCCTTTATTGACCCAAGTTCTGACCTGGGAACACAATTTACATTTCAGCATTCTATACGCAGTGCAGAGTGAGAGCTCCAACAGTCTATCATGTTGCAAAGCTCTATTTTCTCTCAATGAAAATGGAAGACTTATAATTAAGTTACACAGGTAGTTAAAATGGGAAATTAAGAAGAGCCTGTGTAAAATTAAGTTTGAGGTACTTATGTAACCCTTATTATTGCAGCACCGAGAACCACCATTAAAAGAAAACTGAGATACAAAGAAATTAATTGTCTTACCAAAAGCCTGTGATGAAGCTGGGATTGAATCTATCTCCTGTACCTCAAGCTCTAATGCCCTAACACCCAGGCAATCCTTCTGGCCTGGTAAGTGGTAGGTCTGACTTTAAAGACAGAAAAGGACAGGCAAGGCAGTAAGTACCAGTGTCTGCTACACTAGGGTGGTTAAATATTTCACTGATGCAAATATCTTATTTTGTTCTTGACAGGAAATGTTTGGATCAACATAGGAAAAAATAAAGACAGCTAATGCATGTACATTGGCAAGACTGCAAAAGTAGTATGTCTCTAAAATGCTGCACAAAATAGTTCTATCTATGAAGCTGAAGGAATACTTACTGCAGAAGCTAAATGTTTGATGGATCTCGAAAGCAAATCTGTTCGGAATTGGTATGTTTTAGTGCCAAGGCAACAGAAGCTTCGCGAAGCAAAAAGCATGCCTGCATAATAAATAACTGACCTGAAAAAAAAACTTCTAGATTCCAGGAACGAATTTTTACACATCCCTAAGCAATTTTAACAAATAAGATCCCCCTCCTCTTCCATTCAGGGTTTTTGTTTCATTAAAATAAGTTCTAGTAAATTATTACCTTACCACATTTCTAAGCATAGAAGATGGAACTTTTTTTAACTGACAGGGCTGCAAAATGTGTCTGAATGTCATCTAGAAGGAAGGTTTCCTCTATTTGATAGTACTGACTTTCTCCTTGAATAGCAATGAAGACGAATTACAATTCAAGTTCACAATCTGTTAGAATTGTTGTGAACATGTATTTGTGTAATAGAAATTGATGTGACAACTGCCAATTTAGACAGAACAGAAAAAGAGCTCAATTTTTAAAAAGGCACACAGATTTAGAACTGGTCTCCATTCTCAACTGTTTCAAACCAGGTATACTGAAACTGAGATAATGAAGACCACTGGTCACACTGGAGAGGCAGGAATATGCACTTTGTAACTACACTGTTTTGCCACAGTGACTTGGCAAATATCAAATGAAGTATCTAGCAGGGCAGAAACAAGACAGCTAGAAATACAGTAACAGACCATTCCCCAAGTAGAAAAAAATGTGCCTTTTTAACCAATAACTATAAAAAAGAATTACAAGCTGCTACTTCAGGCAAATACTTCCAAAATGTATTTTTAAGCATATACATTGGATGACATTGTCAAAACGACTGGAACATGTAAGCCAAAGATCTATGTCAGAAACATAGCAGTCACAGAAGTGTAATTATTGTTTTCCATAGTTTAGTCATTAAAGAATAGATAACCTCTGCTTCCCCCAGACTTTTCTACCTGAAAAAAAAGGAAAAAAAAATTGTTTTAAAAACAAAGAATTGTCATTGCCTGTTAAAACACTACCATGCAAGCCTCACACACAGAAGCAGAAAATGTAATTTAATATCAAAGTAAAATAAGATTTTTTTTTCATTAAGGATGGATTTAACCCAATAAGAAATTGTTCTTTACACTTTCAGTGTAAACTAACAGAAAGGTCAAACGATACTCCCTTTTAAGTTAAGTTTTAAAAGCATGCTGCTTTTGCCTTTCTCTTTTCCAGTGATACAAACTCAAGTCTCAGTGCTGAAATTAGGGTCTTTCTCACAGAGTGCTGGGTTGCAGCCAACTCAGACCCTCAATTATACCCGTGTAATCCCATTGCACTTAGCAGTCTGCAAAGTATACAATTTATGGCAATTTCCTCAACTCTGCTGGCCTGAGAAGTAGCAAAAGTAAACAGCAATTAAATCTATGACACTAGTCCACGGACACTCAAGAAATACATCTGCTTAGAAAGATCTGCAAACACATTTTAAGTTACTTTTAATAACAACACTTACCATATTTGACATAATCTTTGATAATAACTACATGAAATAAAAATTATTGTGAAGGTCTAGATTTCTCTCCTTTTGTATGCTTATAAAAGCTATTTATGTAACATACTGATACCATCTTAAAATGTGACTATAACAATAGTGCTATTCTCTCAGTGTCAACCAGAAACAGAATTATGCTTTGCACACTCCATGGCACTTGCAATTACCACAGAGGGACGGACATGCATACTTTGGACTGTTTCATTTTGTGTTAAGGAGTAGCAATATGAAATAAAAACACTTGCAAACCTGACATGCAAAATTAACTTGCAACTTTTGTAAGAAAAATTATAAACAATTGTAAATATTTCAAGCATCAGTGCCATGCTGCACTGAAAGACAGCATGGCATTTGATCAGCCACTGACACTAGACAACCACACAAAACTGCAGCATGATGTGAGAACCAACAGACCTGTATCACTGTGGTGTGGTCAGTCTCTGCAAATACCTGAAATACCTAAAGTAGAAAAAAAAGGAAAATCACACCACAGCAATGTAGAAATTGTGAACGTGTTATGAGGAACATAAGAGAAATAACACTTTGCTGAGCAGCCTCAACAAGAAAGTCAATGAAGTAGTATGTAACATTTGTCCCACAAAGATTTCATTCTTTGTGTGACTTCTCCAGCAAACGTGGAACAGCATTCATTCATATTCAAGAGGGCTCAGAGACAAGATTATCAGCCACTAAATGGGAAGGTCTCCTATAAAAAGTTTTTGGTGACTTATTTTCTTTCTAAAAATAGCTCTTTTCTCTTCTGCAACACTGAATGCTTCCATTTAAGCTACTAGGAAGTAAAAATAAAGGCTTCCTCATAACACTTAATATAACAAGACAGTCTCCCACACTGATCAGAACAATAATTAAAACCTACTTATTTTTTTTTAACCACACATTTTCCTACTATAATTGTATATGACATATTAATACATACCGCAGGCTCAAAATAATTTACAGTTATTTTTTAGGATGAGTGCATGTTTAATTATTACCTCTGCATTTGTTTTGGCAAAGACCAAACACATCTAAGACATCAATGAGAAGTTTCATAACATCCTAAGATAAGTTTTTCCCACCAAGATAAAAAGTTTCCTTCAGCTCAGCAAAGTTACACAGTGCTTGGCAGCTACATAGGTACTGCAAACCCTGTTTCGAATCTTTTAAAAATTTGTAAAGTTCTTCAAACAGAAAAAAAGGCACTGGTCTTTGTTGTGTAATGAAAAACATCCATTTTTCTCTTATTAATGTCTGGGGTTTTTTCAACCCTGGAGCCAGGCACTGGCTTTTTGGCCAGAAATCATGTCTGTTAAACTTAGAAATTAAAAATCAGGAATAGTTTTCATCCTATTCTAATTTTCAGAGCTCTGAAGCATTAATATTTTAACTCACAGTCAGTCCTCCTGCAGTTCAAACTTGCATACTCACAAGAAAATGAACATTTTAGGGGAAATAATGGATAACAAATGACTGATTACTCTTGCAACTTCCTACTTTTTTTAGCAAGACAGGGTACCAGAAAGGCCAACACAGTAAATGTTTGTAGTGAGACTGAGCAGAAAACATTCTGTTTGCTAATCTGGTTTAAATTCAGACTTGGTGACTGAACCTATGTAGGAAGATACAGTTAAGATTTTGTCACGGGAACTCTATGTACTAACAAGACATTTAACTCACACTGTGCTTTATAATCACTCCAGCACAGATAAAACCTTCAAGTTGCAGGCTCTTCTGCCTCCCTCACAGCTGCCCGGCTTTCTGCTGTACTATTAGGGCAGTAGTTACTTGTTTCAAATTCATTTAATTTTTCCCCTTTGAAACTAAAGGCCAAATGCTGTAGTTCCGTGGTTTTTGAGCTTCACTTGTGCCACCACTATAAAAATAATGCCTTTGAGCTTGAAATACTTATGGTCAGACGCCTTAAGGTGCTGCTTTTTCCCATCTAGCACAAAGTCTTATTTTACTGTGAAGCCTCAGCAGCAAACATTACTAGAAACTATGCAAGCCCATCATCCACCGCAATAACATAATCAACATCCCTGTTATAAGTGTTGAGTGAGTTTGTACACAAACCTGGGAAAGGATACATCTCAACCCTGCTGAGATGAGCCTTTGAAAGACTGTTTCTTTGCATGTGTCTAGAGGAAAGCCTTAAAGAAAAAAAAAAAATTACAAAAAGTGCCATCTCACCAAGCCTTCTCCAAAGCTTTTTCTACCATCTAAAGTAATAAATGACATGTCAAGTCAAGAGACTGTTGTTGCAACTGTTGCAATCCAGGGAAATTGCATGTTCTTAAAGGCCCTGAACTTAAAAAAACCTGCTGTATGCGGAGGATTTGTCTTAGCAGTTAACATTTCATCATTTCTTCTTCCATAATCTGCATGAAATGGAAGAAATTGAGCATTGAAAAGTAAATTTTATGATATGGAATGAGGAAAGGGATGAGGTTGGGTGGAAGATTTACTTTCCTCGCTCTTCATGTAGCAGCTTTGCTATTTAACCACTTCATATTGCACTTACTGTTTTGCCGACACCCTTTGCCCAAACGTATTTTCAACCTGAGGCACTTTGTGTTCGCAGCACAAAGTCTGAACGGCCAGAAACTATCAGGCACTAGCAAAACCCCCGCCCTCACCGACAAGGCCCCGCATTCAAGTCGGCCATGGGACGCCCTACACGTGAGCGTTCTGCACTCAGCCAGCCCCGGGCACCGACAGCCGACTACTCTAACGGCCAGCTCAGGCTCCGGGACCTGTGAGGCCCAGGCCGCCCCAGCGCCGCTTTCTCTACTGGCCCAGCCAGGAAAAGATTTCAAGGGCAGAGCCACCGCCTCCCGGACTCGCCGACACAACTCACCAACCCGGCGCCGCCTCCCCGCGCCGCCGCGCTCCCGCCTGCGAAGGGCAGGGCGGTGCGGAGCAGCCAGGGCGGAGCCGGACGCCCGCCTGCCCGCCGCCTGCCCGCGGCTGACCTGAGGAGGTGGGGGGCGCCCTTTTCCCGTCGCCCGCGGGCGCTCCCTCGCGGCGCCTCAGAGGAAAGGACGAGAGAACGCCGAGGAAAATGGCGGGTCCGGAGGCAGGAAGAGCTGTTCCCTCAGCCCTCCCGCGGCAGAAGGAATTGATAGATGAAGGCCTGCCCCGCATCCGGCACAAGAAGGCGCGGGTGGGTTTCTCGCAGATGTCCCAGCAGCCACGAGAGTGAGGTGCGGGGGATGGCATGGATACGCACGGCATGAAAAACGCAGCAGGCTGTCAGGCCTCATTCCTGAGAGGTAGGTGATGCACCAAAGCACCACGTTAGTCGTTGCACCAAGGCAGGTGACCGAGACGGCACGCTTAAAGGTCTCACCAATACACCATGCAGGTGAAAGGCTACCACTTGACGAGAGGTCTGCTCACCTAAGTAAGGCAAGACACCTTAGCTGAACATTTTAGAAATGGCTCCCCTTAGCTGAACATTTTAGAAATGGCTCCCCATTTCTAAGTTCAGAACTTCGATTACAGTTTTTCTGATCACTATGTGTTCAAATACTTCCTGATGTGGAGCTATGTGCACACATACATGCACACATACATGCATAGCATCTCCTGAGCAACATAAAAGTTGTGCTCGGAGTAAACTGGGCTGACTAGTTCCCTTCTTTGGGGTGGCTTTCTGGAAGAACAGAGTGCCAAGATTGTTAAGAATCATTTAATACCCAAGTCACAGGATTTGCATTTTTGAAATTCCCTTTCACAACTAGAATAAACAGACTTACTCTATAAATATAAAGGTTCCCTTTAATCAGTATCTCATTATCACTAAACTTGATTTTTACATACATATATGTATAATTCGAAATGCCTTTCCAAGCTATTATTGCTACTTTTACAATCTTTACAAAACCAGTTTGCCTTAATATCTTCATCACTGCAAAGAATTTTAAGAGGTTGTAGAACTTCAGTAGATTTCGTATGCTAAGTGACATTGTGATCTTAACATAGAATCATAGAATGGTAAGGTTGGAAAGGACCTCAAGGATCATCTTGTTCCAACCCCCTGCCATAGGCAGGGACACCTCCCACTAGCACAGGTTACTCAAGGCCTCTTCCAACCTGGCCTTGAACCCCTCCAGGGAGGGAGCAGCCACAACCTCCCTGGGCAACCCGTGCCAGTGCCTCACCACCCTCACTGTAAAGAACTTCCTCCTAACATACAGTTTAAATCTCCCCTCTGCCAGTTTAAACCCATTGCCTCTTGTCCTGTCATTACAAGACCTTATGAATAGTCCCTCCCCAGCCTTCCTGTAGGCCCCCTTTAGACACTGGAAGGCTACTATAAGGTCTCCTCAAAGCCTTCTCTTCCAGTTTAATTGAGTTCAATTCATGTGTATATTTACTAGTTATTTCTAGATCCTGTTATAACCTGTATATAGTTTCCATAAATTATGCAAAATAACTTGTTATTATTAATAAAATGGTGATCGGGGTGACGTGAGTTCTGAATATTTAATATTAATAAACCATATTAATATTTTGAATATATAATTAATTACCCTTCCACTACAGTTACAGATATAAATTCATTATATATATTTATATAAAATGAAAGCTGATTGAAGAGAACCCATTCCAGAGAATAAAATAGAAAACCTATGTTTATGTGTAGTAATGCTCTGATGAAACCAGAACGAAATAGTAAAATTAAGAAATTAGTCCTACTTAATTTTTTTGTATATCCTAAATATGGTACACAAAGAATTTAATACTTTACTCATTTTTTGAGTCATGCTTCTAAAGAATTCTTATGGTCTCAGATGCAGTACTCCTACTTGACAGAGGTTTATATTGAAGGTTTATTTTGAACATTAGGGAAAATTCCATCACCAAAAGGCTTGTCAGGTATTGGAACAGGAAATCAGAGGAGTCACCATCCCTGAAGTTATTTAAAAGACATACAGACGTGGAGCTTGGGAATACAGTTCAGTGGCGAACTTTGCAACGCTAAGTTAACCATTAGTCTTGATCTTAAAGGCCTTTTCCAAGCGAAATGATTCTATGACGTCTCCAAGTATCCACCGGAGGGCAGTAGATCTCAAACCTTGCCACGTCCCAAGGCGGGGTTTTAAATGGGGGGAAAAGAGAACATTTAGCCTTCTCTTGGATGTTTGTCACATTGATGCCCATATTTTAAAAATAATATCATATACAAAACAGACATCAGTGGGCAAATCCAGCCTATATCGGGCTTCTGCATGACACCACTACTCTAGGTCTGTGACAGCAGAAAGGATGTTGTTAAGATACTACTGATTCAATCCTCAGTTAATGAAGAAAACACTGAGCCCTTAGTCTCTTGAACGACACTCAGTTTACCAGATCAGATGAGATAGTGAAGAATAAAGATGGCTTAAAAGTCTCATCTGCCCCAGCCGGCTCTGACATGTCATGTCCATCAAGACACTTGATTATGTGACACCTGTATGAGCACACAAGTTAGTAGGATCTGCTGCAGTTTAACTAATGCAGCAAAAGCGAAACTGTCTGGTCTTTTTGTTACAGTTCTGTAGCATCTGGTGCCACAATTTTGGTCTAAATTTCCATTCAAGTAATGTGAAAAGCATGTAAGAGGTCCAACATATGCAACCATGAGCCACTGGAGTGAGGGACCACTATGAACATACTACCTGTGATCAGTAGCTGTGTTTTGTTGTGGTTATTTTTTAGTTCTCTCCTAAATTGGAAAGTTTTATTTCTTTAACTTAATGGCATTTTGTGCTATAAGAGGGAAAGGCTATGTCGGTCAGTCAGAAAGACTTGAAGGAGGCCTGTCTAACAGTGTTAGAGAAACTGATGGAGCAGTTCAACATTTCCCCACTTCTGGCAATGTGAAACTCCTGTTTCAAAGACTTAAATGGATTTTTCAAGTGCTAGCACAGCATAGAGAAAAGGAGCACTGACATCTGAGCCTAATGATTAAATATATTAAGCCAAGTTTTTTTGTCATTCAGTAGTTTCCATAAAATTAAACTGGTCCTGAATCCCAGGACTCAACTGAAGTAATGAATTTAGGTATAGTGAGGTATTTCTTTTTTCAAAGTTGTCTTTCATATTCAGAAGAAATATTTATTTCCATATATAAGTAATTCCCCCAGCACCTGCATTAAACTTTCCTGCCTCTTTAGAAGCACCTGAAGTATCTCTTTGTGACTTTCAGTTTAGAAGCCTCTCACTCATTTTGTAAGTGCACAGTAATTTGTCCTAAATTTTTCATAACAGTCTTGCATGGCTGGTCTAACTGCTTAACACATTCTTATTCATTAGAAGTAAGAATTGGGGCATTTTTAGGCTAATTTCTTTTCACATAACCCATCTCCCTCTTATTTGTGAAATAGGAATGGTGGTCAGGAATTTCTACACTGCAAAACAGATTAGTGAGAGGCAGTTCAGCTAAAGAGGAGAAAATTATTTGGCAGAACTTGGATGCACAAATTGCACCACTAACAGTACACAGAAAATCATCTGACTTCAGATCTGTTTTGTCTGAGTTTTCTACACTAGCTGCAGTAAATAAAACTCTAATGAACCTTTATCTTCAAAAATCAAAGTAGAGATGAAAACCATAAAATTTGGATCAGCTTCCCCTTGGGATATAGCCAATACTTTCCAAAGTGGTGTTATGCAAGTCATAAAAATAAAACCTTACATGTGGCAGTTCAAAAGGCACACATGCCTAGTAATTTCTTTTTATATGAATTTAGACCCCCAAGAATTTTTTTGTCGAGAGGAAAAAATATTAAATTACAGATAGGACATATGAGTCTTTGACACGGTCTTGTTTACAAACTAAAAGGGATGAAAGCCTGTTTTTCTGATCACAAAAATAATTGGACAGAAGATGAGAGAATCTCTTTTCTCATAATTCCTTTTGTTAGTATCTTCTGCTGTTCCTTTTCTTCCTTAGAACTGCACAGCTATGCTGTGCTAGCAGTCCTGCTTTTCAAACACAAAGCACATGAAGGCATAGTGATGTGTGCAGCAGTTCAGTGTCCAGTCCTGTACTCATGCCTGTGCAGTAGGTTAGACAGGACACTGACACATGTCTCAGCTGTGGGTAACTTGGAGTCTCTCAAGCAAGAGGCACAATCCTTACCATTGCTATGCTGCCACTTCACAGTCTGCTGTTGTGGCTGTAAGCCTTGTTCAAGAAAAATATTGTGAATCTTGTCATTAGAGAGAGGTTCTGAGAAAGTAGTGTGCCATCTGAAATATTAGAGATGAAGAAATGCAGCCCAAACATCTTCAAATCCTCACTTTATTCCTACAGACTAAGTCCAGCCTGCATCTGAGTTGGGGAAGGTGATGCGGCTATATCTGACTGCTCCCACGCTGTGTGACTAATACTGGATTGCGTCAGGAGAGTGTAGGAAGTTGGAAATACTTTGGTGAGAATTTCCTATATTACTCAACAGTATGCAGTATTAACCAAATGCATAAGACCTTTCAGTTATTTGAGGTGAGCTGTATGACTCGTGCCTAACTACATTTTTTTTGGTGATTGATCATCCTAAAAATGTGCCAAGGAGCTCCTCTTATCAGGCTGTGTTGTACACATTTATTATTTACTTTGATTCTCATTCAAAAAGAATGATATTTTCTGTACCCAGTGGGCTGCACTGTAGCGATTTACTTACCAAATAGTAGCTACTGTATATACTTGGCACTATTTTTTAAAAAAGGCATCATAGACAACTAGTTTGATCCTGGAGTTCAGATTATATTGACTTTATTGCCTCTAAAGATCTAATCATAGCAGGTGCTGAGAGCACTCCGATTTTAAATGACCTCGTACATGCGGTATATCTCAAAGGAATTGAATGCAACTGCAGAGTGAGGCAGGTGGTGGATAAGTCTAGAACTTGTTACCAGTATCCATAAACAAATTAATATTAATTCATTTGGATAGTGTTTTTACTGCCAAGGCTGATTTTAAATTATGTCTCTGTATCTTTGACCTTTTTTTGTAAGATTATATGCTTTTGTGTTATGACAGTTTGTCGTCAAAATTGGCTATTTTTTCACTGCAGAATCAAGCCATTAATAAGGAAAATGGGTATGGCAATGGATGTATTTTTTGACAGATTCCAGAGATGCCTTCTTTGTATTTAAATTCCAGTAGAGTTACTTTGGTATAACATATCTTTTTATCTTTTTTTTTTTTCCCCCTCATGTTTTCTAGAAAACAGAAGTCAAATTTCTGCTTGAAATGTAGCAGCAATGTATTTTATTATGGATTCCTCCAAGCTCTGTCCACTCGGAGTCCACCATAGAAGCTTTCTTGGAACATCTCAAAAGACTTCACGATTAGTCAATAAGATGTAAAGACCAGCAGAAGTCAAGAATGCAATGTCATGTAGAAGAAGCAGAGAGTAATTCTTATTCTTCATCATTTAAGAAACAAGTGATGACTGGAAAACATCCTCCTTAGAAAAGCATTGCTTATTCCACTTTATGCTCTATGATTCTTAATTTCCCTGTTGTTGTTACTCAGGATGTCTTTTTTATTCTGACATCTGATTTCTTTATTCAGACCTTTTGTTTTCTCTCCAGACTCTTTGAATTTTTCTTTCCCCCCATGAGAATATTTCATACACGATGTTTTCTAAGTAGACCTTCAGTATGCTTAGCACAGGCTTCGTACTGGACACAGATCAGGAACCACCTACTACATGATTAGCTATTTCCTGTCTTCTAATGAAGGTTTATTACAGTTAACCTCAATATGTCTTTCAGCACTGCTACCTGTTCTACCTTTTAACATTGAGTACTTCAACTTTGAACCAATCTTTTGACAGTTTTCCTATGGAACATCTCTGTCTTCCTTTTCAAGCTAAATTTCTTGGACTGGGAATATTGGTTTAGGCTTATATATGTATTTTCTACTCTTTCCCTCATCTTTAACTTATTCATCGTCTTCCTGTCTTTTGAAGTCAACCAAAAGTCTCAATTCAGCAGAATATATGAACAGAATCTTTGCTGAGCAAAATGTTTAATTGCGTTTTTCCAGTCATGTTTGTACAATTTATAAGTACATATAGTATTGTACTAGGACCAGTTCCTGGCCTCATGCAAAGCAAGAATTAAGCTTAATCTTACTAATTTATCTCTGCAATTCTCTCTCCCCTTCCCCTTAACGCTCCGCCCTCCCTCCGTTGCGGACAGTATTCCAACAGCTGTATGACTTGAGTGCAAGTGAGCTGTATCTGAATATGATAGTTTCCATCAAAATTCCCCATAAAATATCATACTCTGGTTATTGCTAGCAGTTTGGAACAGATGGGCAGATAGGAAGTGTAGCACTCAATTAAAAATTACTGTAGCACTACTGGTTTCCTTGAGAGTCACAAGAATTGTGGCCAATGTTCCTCAAAAAGCCCAGTCTTTTTCTGTGGTGCGCTATACAAAGTCTACAAAGAAATGCCTGTTGATTTGGATAAAAGGTGTTTTTAAATATTGATTTAATTTTAGTTGGCGTGGGGGCTTCAGTTGATGTGAGTTGTCAACTAAAATCAGCGTAGATTGTGTAGAGAAATTCTTTGCAGAGAATAGATCTATATTTTATATATATATATGTATACACGTTGATGCAATGTGAAGTTCATACTAGCAACCCTATATTTTACATTTCTGGGGTTTTTAGGCTGCCTGCACTGTAGTGGGCCAAAAAACTTATATAAACATGGTGCTGTGACTTTGTTTGTTCTCTCTTCCTCACAGGTAGACAGAGAGAACAGGCAGTACTGTGCTGACTTCTCAAACATTCTGTGTGTGCAGGATCGCTTATGTATGGTTCTGTTTTGGGATATCCTATGATCTTGATGCTTTTTCATGGAAGTACATCCAGCCAAAGAAGCATCTCCTCTGAGCATGCCTGGTGCAGCTCTAGAGCTATCATGTCAGGGGTTTGGAGTGAATACCCTAAGACTTCCAATTTTAGCAGTATCTACAACTTTGTTCTTGAGCAGAAGCGATTTATGTTCTGTCCAGTTGATGCTGGATTAAACTTTTATGATTATCATATTAATTTGCTAAATTAAGAAGACCTTTCCAAGTTTCTTACTCTGTAAAGCTGTCTGGAAGGAGCAGGTGTCTTGCCTGAGCTAGAGGTAGAGGGTTTGGGCAAGTCCTTCCAGTTCAGGCGAGAGCTGTGACTACCCACAGATCCAGCAGAGGGAAGTATTGTTCTAAAATACCCACCCCTGCAGTGATCGCTTTGTTTTAACTGCAAGCCACGCTATTGCACCAGGAAATCAGTGATCTGGCACATACATAACATGATTTATAAATTCTCAGGAGACAAAGAAGCTTTGGCAAATACCAGAAAGAAGTGTGGTAATAATCAGGACATGCCAGGGACTGAAATTAAATTATATGGAGCCTGCATGGTTTTTTGTTCTCTTTAGGAGAATGAATGATAGTATGGCATTTTAGAGAGTTCTAATCGACTGGTTCATGCTTTAGCTAACTATAAAGCTGTAGCCTTTTATGTCACAAGATGAGATCTTGAGAAACAGAAATACACTTGGTGATCACAAGGCAAGTTGTCATATGGTAGTTTATGCAAAAAACTGGCTTCAGTTAACTGCTGCCAAAGCAACTGCCAATCAAGATGCCGTTGCTCCTGCAACTCCAAGCACTACTGGAGGGTTAAAAGACAAGTAGACTATCATCCCTCTGATAGTAAAAACAATTTCAATAGGAAATATTTTAAAGTAAAATTTTGACTATAAATATTAGTCTCTTAAACATACAGGATTCCTCTGAGTAGCTTTCCCTTTCTTACTACATAAAATTTCTCAAAATCCTACAAGTGAAGGGATTTTTGTAGGTGCTCAGGACACCCATTAGTCATGCTGAGCATAACATTTGAAACTGTTACTTCTTTAGAGATTCAAAGCTGGTTTCATAACATCTAAATATCAAGATAAAAAATATTGGGGACTGGCATGATGTGTGAAATGAAACTCAACTTTCCCTGGATTGTCAAGCTGTTGTTTTTCAGTATGTTATGATGGCAGTGACAAACAATTAGAGTGACAGAGCTTGAAGAACATTTTCCAGATGTTCCTTGAAAAAGACTGGAAGATATCAATCCTAAAATAATTGCACTAAGATAACCCCAAAGAAGAACATGATCTGCTAGGTATACAACTGGGAGCTGAATACCTAAAACCAGCATTGTTCTTGAGTAGGTGGTTAACAAAATATTCTTTGCTCAGATATCATCACTTGGAGGTTTATGGGGTGTGATTGATGAGTTGAATGCTTGCATCTCCCCAAGAGCTACTCAGTAGCAGAGCAAATAAGAACCAAACTTAGAGAGTTGAGTTGCAATCTTTTGCTCAAGCAGTTGTGAACCTTAGAATCATTAATTTCAGTGTTCTGACTTAATTCAGTACTTCCCCTTTTATTTTTAGCAAAAGTAGTTCTTGGGTTTACAATTTAGCATAAACAGTTCTTGGGTTTAGAATTAAACATTAATTTGACTTCCTTACCTATTGCTGACAAAAGGAAACTGTGGCAGATCCTGGAGACAGACTTTTCATTTTTGAGTTAGTAGAAAGATTATAGAGTTAAGATGTACTTTTGTTTATTTTGATCATAGAAAGGGGAAAGAGTTTCAACAGGGGAAAATGGATTAAATTATTTCCTCAGGGAATACCCTAACACAGCAGAAGATTTGTCTTGATAATAGAAACTGAGTTACAGTCAACTTAAGAAACAGCAGGTCATGAGACAAAAGGAAGTTGGTCTCGTGGGAAGCTTGCTGGCCTGCTGTCAGCTGTTTTCCAAACCTTACCAAGGACTCTTGGAGCAGTAGTTCAAGACAATGCCATGCTGTTGTAATCTTTGCGATGAGAATGGAGACTTTTCTGAGGTTAGATTACTATCAAAGTCCAGCACCCTGAGAAGAAACTATCAGCATAAACCAAAACCCAAATACTTTCTCTGCTAGGCTACCCACGTGACTGCAAACTAGTGATACAAATGATACAAATGTGCTTGGGTTTTTGTTGGTTTTGTTTGTTTGGTTGTTTTTTTTCCAAATAACATGCATGCTTGTATTAGTATTTCATGTGTCTGGGTTTAAAAGGGAGCTTCACTTTTATTTTGAATTAGTTCCAGTTCTATTTCAACTGCAATGCTTGTGTTTTAAACCATTAAGTATGTTACATTTTAATGGTTCAGTAAGTGGAGGCTAATAATAGTAATAGCTAAATGTGTACTGGATACACTAAAATACCAATTTGCAAATTGTATGTGCTGTTTAAATGAGAGGAGGGGAGGTTGTATATATCTGTGAAGAAAAGAAATTTGGTGTTTTATGGAGGAAAACCAGTATTTTGGAAACTGACTACTTTTCTCAGGAAACTGATGACTAGACAAACAATAAACATTACTGTATCAGAGTGTGAGGAGTATAGTTATAATTGTACATAGAATTTTGAACAGATTTTTACATTGGAGTTGATATATAATGAAAATATGGCAGAAAATTTAGTAGATGGAGCCATTGGTATATCTGAGAGGAAGCAGACACAGCTCATTTATCTCAGTTATTTGCAGAAGTCTAGGTAGGAATAAAATTTTTCCTTCAGGCTTTCATACATCTACCCAGCAGTATCTGCCTCTTCAGACATTTGGAGGAGTGAGCTGCACTGTCCACTGGAGAAAAAGTCACACAGACAAACGAGTCAATGGTTGACTTTTTAAAAAACATTGTCCATGTCTGTGACCTTTCTTATGTTGTTACCAAGTTTTCACTGGAGCTGAAGAGGTGTAGAAGGGTCTTGACATACACTAAAATACGGACGTCCGTCTGTCCTTTGTAAAAAGCTGGATGGACACTGAATGCACCTGGCTACAGCGGAGAGACCGCTGCTGCTGCAGAACAGGTAAGAGCCGTAGCGCGTCTGGTTGCGGGGCCGCAGGGCTGTGAGCTTACTCTGAAGGCAGCCGCGCGGTAACATTCCGAAGTGGCTCCCTTAGTACTTTATTCGCAAGGATGAGCCCCCCTTCTTTCCATTCGCCCACAGGGGGTCTAGCTTCATCCCCTCCCGCTGCCCACGCAGCCTCCCCGGGGGCCGCTCCAGGACCCAGCGGAGGCCTCCGATGACCAGAAACCGCATACCCTCTGTCAGATTAAATTGCTTCATTGCAAGTGTCGCCCTCGTTTATTTTTATTGTTGACTTGTCGGCGATAATTGCCTCTCACTTCTTCCACTTTCTGCCGCTTGGATTGATTTAAATGCCAGCACCAATGGAGGCAGCTGCTGCCCTTGTATCGGGTCGGGGATGGGGGGGGAGCATCTCAGCCTGGGAGGTTTTCCCGCTGCGGGCACAGGCGCGGTGCCGGGAGTACACCTACACCCCCACCCCGCCCCTGGCAGCGGCCCGGGAGACGCCGTCAGGTGCTCCGACAGGTGAGCGCCCTGGGGACAAGAGGGGCCCAGGCGCGGCGGGCGCTTTTGTCCTCCGCAGCCCCGTCCCCCGCCCTGCGGCCTGTCAGCGGTTACACCGGCCACGTCCCATTGGTTGGCGCCGCCAGTAACGTGACGGTGGTGGGGCGGGGCTGGGCCGGATCCGAGAAGTGCCAGTTAGAGCCGGTGCCTCGCGCTCCGCTGCTGGCTGCCTCGCGGACGGAGCGCGCGGGCGGCACGCCGTTGCGCGGCTGCAGCAGCGCGCGCGTGTGGGCTGGTCAGGCCGGGCCGGGCCGGGCCGGGCCAAACGAGGCAGGAGAGGCGGCGGCGCGGCCGGGCCAGGTAAGCGAGAGGCGGCCGCCGCTGACAGGTGCTTCGCTCCCCCGGCACGAGAGGGATGGGCGGAAAGAGGGGAAACGACTGTGGGGCAGGACGCGACAGGGCTTTCCCGGAGGCGGCGAACGGCTGGTCCTCGCCGCCGGTGGGAGACTACTGGCGCACCTCCCGTCTCCCTGAAAGGCCGGGGTGATCATTCCACCTGCGGGGCCTGCACAGCGGCCACCCCTTCCCTCAGTGGGGCCGCTCACCTGGCCTTTCCCCGCAGGCCGGCTGGGGCTAGGGGTAGGACTGCGCGCGGGGCGCCGGAGCGAGTCTGTGCCTGCCCGGTGCCCGGCAGCCGCCCCGCTCCCGTGCGCATGGGGTGTGGAAGAAAACCGTTTTCTGATTTGCGTAACCAATATTTGTCCGCGTCCTCAAGTGACCCGGGGCGCTACAGGTCGCCTGGGGCTTCTCGCTTCTGCCCCGGGCTCGGCGCGGTCGGGCGGCAGCTGCACCCCTCGGCCCATGGCGTGACGGCAGCACCTGCCCTCGAGCAAAGGGCAGGCGGGTGCCAAGTCCCAACTTCTCCGAAGGGGAGAAAAGACTTAAACTCACTTTTGAGGCCTGACAGTACCGTGTGTGAAAGCATACTTCTCTGTTATTTCCATTTCCTCTGTCTTGCCAATGCATTTTTCATCCCCAGTAAGACAGCGATCTTGTAGCAAGGGTTTTTTTGCATAGTAGTTGTATTTTAGTTAAGCCTTACATCGCTGAAACAACTTACTTTGTACTAGTCTGTTCTGTGGTGAAATTGAAGCAACTTCCTGGCTCCAATTAAGAATTTGCATGTGGTGAATACTGGTATTAACCAGTTCTGTAGGAGTGATTAAAGCTGAGATCCCTAAAGCTTTATTTTATATGAATGTTGCAATTAATTATGTTGATTAGCTAAACTGTGTGTGAATTAATACCTAGTATGGTCATTTAAAACAGTACCTTTGAGGTAGTGCTAGAATGAGCTGGGACGTATGTGCTCTCTTGCAGCTTAAATATTTAAGGAATATGTGCTGTCGGCTTCCAGCTTTCCATGCTCGTTTGATGCAGTGTTAAAGTAAGGCATTGGTTATTTCCTAGTGCCTCAGAATTTTTTCTTGGGCATCTTCCAAGCAGAGAAGACAACAGATCGGGGCTTACTGCTCTATCTTGTTTGAGCTCTTAACTTTCAAGGAGAGGGCGGGGGAGAGTGGGAGGGAACGTCCACAAAGCCTTAGTGTTGAAATCTTATAGTATATCACTTACAGAATTTATTGTGTGTTGTCTAAGCATATTGCGTGTGGGTTTTTTATTCTGAGTAACTCAACTGTGTGGGGAATAGAAGAGTTATGGTAAGTAGTGCTTTTCTTCAGTGTCTCGTGCTGAGCAGTGGGACATGAGAGCAGAAAGGAGAATAACTGTAGTAGAGCATCAGTAATTAGGATAGGGTACAAGTTTTCTTAAGGATTTTCCTCAGTGCTTCAAACATTCTGTAGCAGCTAGGTAAAGTGTCTATCAGGGAGATATCTATTAGCATATAGTGGTATATACTAATGAATTTTACATTAGCATGATGTAACTTTCAGCTTCAGTAGGATTCATGTAACTTTCAAAAATTTCAGTATTGATGTGTTTGTTCCCTTGCACTCATGAGAGAATCGCATTGCTGCTCTGACTCTTTTTAGTTTTATTTTTTTCATTGTTCAGAAAAACAGAATTCTCATGGGGAGAAAAAGAAAATTGCCTTTGTTTCTCAAAAGATATCAATGCAGCTGTTCTTCAAAGTTGATGAAAGCATGTTAAGTAATTTTAGGAAGGGGCAAATAATGCTGAAGAAACATCCATCAGTATTTCAGTGTTATAATATGAACTTCGTGGAGCAGTATGTCATGGCCAGTGAAGTACTTTTATAATGAATTTATGGAGGGGGAAAATCTTATGTTGCCTTAGCAGCTGCTGTGCCCGCTCTGCCGAATGTGCTACAGGTAGCAAAAGATACTGTGACACAAGTAATACTACTTCAACTTACAGTACCTACTGCTAAAGCCATAAAGCTTTACTGAGCTAGGATTAGGAATGGCTATTTTATGTGACTAAGGGGATAAGGTGTCATTTACACTGGTCTGTGTTGCCTGTCTAAATGTTTCACACTGCTGCCTGTATTCTGTGTCCTAACCTGTGGGCTGTATTTATCCTTTTTGTAGATATAACAGCAATTTAGCTGTTGTCTTGCACCTAGTGTTATTCTACTAGTTGTTCTTGCAGTTAATCTTTTTAGAGGTAAGTTAGAAATCTATACTATGGTTATGAAGATACTTGGTTCACATAATATGGGTAGCCATGTAGAAGGGCAAGCAATGTAAAGTGGGATTAATATTTAAATATGCTATTTTAATGTTTAAGAGGTATAGGTTTTATGCTGGTTTAGTAAGATATATATGAATAATCTGATAACAATTAACTAATACATAACATGCTTTATTCTTCTCAAATATGTGTTCATGTCATTTATAAAAGTGAGTTCAGAGGCACGTATCACAAACTTGTAGCTGAGCTTTGTGGCAGTTGAGATGCTGTGGCCTGCATTTTATTAACCCTGCCACAGCCACATGGGAAGTCAGCTTCATTAGTGTCAGAAAGCTTGTTATCAGTTGCATGGTCTTAAGTTATTAATAACTAAACAGTGAACTACCTTGTGTATACATTCTAATTAGAGTTTTAGCAGACTTGGTAAACAGGCTTCAGTTTATTGTAGCTGTGCTTGGATTTGGTGATTATTTTTTTTCCTCAGCCATTGTTAGTGTGGTATAAACTAGTTCTGTAATTTCTACCATATTGAAATCAAACCGTAATTCAATATTTAACTAAAGTTGCATGGTACTTGTGAATTGTTTTCCCAGTTATTTGATTTAAACTTACTGATGCAAAGAGGCTATACTTTCTAGTGGTATAGTACATTGAAAGGCAGGCAGGCTGTGTAGCTCAAGAGAGCTGTTGCAAATGCCGTTCTGGGTACACACAAGGATTCTAGGGCCTTTCAACGATCAGAAGGGAATTGTAGAAAAAATTTGCAATGGAGTATTTTCAATTTAATTCTTCCTGGTGCCATTCTGTTTCAAAACAAACCCAGAACTGATGAAAATGCACTCCCATAATTTAGAAGTGCTCAACATCTCAGTATGTTCTGATACTGTAAACCACAATACAATTTCACATACTGAAATTAAGAATTTAATTGTGAAAAACCAAAGGGATTAAACACCAATAAGAGATCCAGTGACATCAATATAGAATACGATACTAACACAATCAGGTTTTGGTGCTGCTAATTGTTTAGTAGGCTTAAGATATTGTTATAAATGCTTTGCATCTGTGGAAAACACTAGGCTGAGTTGTGGTTTTAGTTTAATATAGAAACAGAGTTTCAGTTTTGTGGCACAGCAGCTACAAGAGTATGTAGTTTATTTGGACTTAACTGAAGTGACCCTGGTTTTAAAACTGTCACTTAAAAATAGTTTAAAGGATAAATACTTTTATCATTAGAGTGTAGGTTTGCAGTTGCGCATGTTGGGGTTTTATCTGAACGAAAGCAAAATATTGCATTTGTTGTGCAACCCAAAATATTTGAAGAAGAGAGGGCATTTTAAAAGTTTCAACTGAAACCTAGTTCTAGTCTGTTTAGGTTATTAACAAGATAAACTGTCACTTCCAACCCATACCTGTGGAGGTGTGAAAATGATTGGTACTTTGCTGGTGCCTTTGCAGTACAGGGAAGCTGTTTTCAAATTGAATCAGGGGACTTATTAAATATTAACATTGCTTAAATACTGACTTTGCAATGACACCAACTCAGTCAGGAAAGCAGTAAAACATTGCTTAATTGAAGAGAGGAGGAGTATGTCAATACTGAAGTGCTTTACTGAATTGGAGTTGTTAGAACTAGTGTCTGTTTGTTTCAACATATTTGCTACAAATATGTGACTGGAGGTTTTCTTACTTCAAAATTCTTAATTGATTCAGATGATGATAAAACCTAGAGTCTTGTTTTTGCAGTTATTAAACTTGGCTTCATATCAAAAAGTGTTTTCCTCATAGTACTGATAGCTGAAGAAAACTTACTAGTTGTTAAGTTTCCTCAGAATGGCCTACTCAAAAAGGAGGTTTTTCACACTGGAAGACTGTTGCACAACATACTTGGACTTGACGGAAGTATGAGCATAGACGTAGCTGCCAAGCTAACTTTTTGTTTGTTCAGGAAACAAATCAGGATTACTGCAGGTTTACTGTAGCACTCAAGTTGGATCACTTGTACATGGTTCTGAAACTTAGCATTGTTCTAGGAGATACTTCTGATACTTCTGACACTTGTGACATTTCTCTTGTGCATATGTGTAGCTCTCAAACCGTTGTATTTAGACATTGATATAGAATTTGTACATGTGCTATTAGACATGTGCAATGTGAAGTATGGCTTCAGTCCTTTAATTTCATTAAAAGAAAAGATGATGCAGCTGTTTGCTTTCTTCAATAAATGTATAATGTAGAGTAATATAAAGAGGAATATACTGAAGAGATTGACATGTCTGTATGGTCAGCACGCTCCCTGTCAGGATTAGTAAAACCTATTCCATTTCTATTTCACAAGTATGCGTTTGACTGCAGAATTTCATGAGTTTGGTTGTTTTAGAGTGGCGAGGTTCTTTAAAAAGAAAATGCTGTGGTTTCAGGAGAGTCCACATACAAGAAGAGTGCTTGAGTTGGAATCAGATGTAAATTGGGAACTTCTATAGTCTCATTAATTTATTTTTAATGTTTAGATTGAGCATCTAGAATCAAGTGTTTCAACTTGTCAGGCTGGCTTCCAAGAATAACTCTTTCCTGTTAAACAAGATGAAAAGCTGCTGCTTCCAAGAAGAGATACAAGTCACTGCTGCAAATCTGAATCAACTTTCCAATGCCAAAATTGATAGAGTTAAATTGGATGTTTCTGCACTGCTGCCCTGATAGTTCTGTTTTCCTTGATGCAGTTAAATTCTTGTCTGTAGAAGCAATAATATTCCCTCTGGAATGTTCATGGAACTTAGGCACCATCAGGAGAACTTAAAACCAAAACACTAGTGTTTGACTGTTCTTAAACCTTGTAGCTATATTTGTATGTGGTAATAATTATCTTGCAGAAAAAGAATGTATTTAGTATATATTTTTTTTATTTGTGACCTCACTTGACATTTGTTTGTCTCAACATCTGTTTATCCTGATAGGACACTTCTTGATCTTGGCAGTCTATAAATATTGAAAAACCATCAGTTTCCTTTTTAGACTGGAATTTTAACTTGTACTAGACAACTGTTCATATTTTAAAAACACCAAAACAACTCTAGTTAGATTACGGAGTATAAATACAAATTGATATTTCTGAGATGAGGCAACTGTGATAACTGTTTGACTGCTTTTAGGAAAAGCAATATGTGCTTCCAGGTCTGAGAACCTAATGGAACCTGCATTACAAACCCAAACAGCTTGATTACTTAGTAAGAGGTATTACTACTGTATAACATTCCTTTTTTAAATAATTTATGAAGAATAGGAGAGACATTACCATGATTTTAGACTTGAGGAATTCGAGGTAGAGAGAAATAAAATAAGTTGCATAGAGCTAT
Source organism: Ramphastos sulfuratus (assembly GCA_013399055.1). Taxonomy (NCBI): domain Eukaryota; kingdom Metazoa; phylum Chordata; class Aves; order Piciformes; family Ramphastidae; genus Ramphastos; species Ramphastos sulfuratus. The sequence goes on along the minus strand of WBNM01023385.1, from coordinate 210,782 downwards.
TAATCTGTCAGAGGTAAGTGTCACTAGTAACTGTGTTGGGTATGATTGTATTGGAAAGCAGTGTTTGAGCTGGGAAAATAATGTAGAATGGAGGTCTTGAATGGCTAAAAACACTGTATTTCAGTACTCTCAGCAAAACTAGCAGGACTCCCAATAGTATGAAGTGTGTTGTCCCCTTCCAACTTTGTCTAAGTGTATTGCTGTTGAAGCCCTTGTAAGTATCAGGAATATGAATGTGCTTCAGTTAATACAGTATAAATGGTATTACATATTCATACAATGAATTTGCTGGTGGCCTAGTATAGCGGCATGACAGCCTGTGGTCTACAAAATTGACCTAAATACTTGCGTGGCTTAAGTAGGGTTTGTAGTCCACTTTGTTCACTTCGGCACAACAGCACTCCTGGTGGTACTTCAATTAATTTAGAGCTAGTTCAGGTTTGTGCATGTAACTAAAGACTACTTCTGAGAACATTTTCTGAGTTCAGACTTGTTTCCAGGTTACAGGAGTGGTCTTGGCTATTTCAAGGGTCTCTGGTCATTTATGACTTCATTGGAACGTACACTGAGATGGAAGCGAATGCGCAAACAATTGCCTTTTCCCCAGGAAAGAGGGGGATTTGTTAAGTAATCGTAACTGTTATGCTGCTGGCTTTCTTGCACTTCTGCTATTCTTGAAGACTGAAGATAATAAACTATAATTAAAGGATCTGCTAGTAGGGGAATCTTGTAGTATTTTTGTGAATATTCTCCAGTGTTATCTTCCTGTGCTTTGCTTTCTGATGTTCTGAGCACTGCAGCGTATTGTGATACAATAGATATTGTGAATATCTGACTTCTGGAAAATAAGTGGATACAAATTCATTTTCTATTGTAGTACTTATCTCTATGCAGAATTAAATAGATACCATTGAGGCTTCCTTTAGAATGCTGGAGGACAGTGCTGATACCATTGTCTTAGGGTTATGTATTCCTATTTCTCAGCATGAGACAGACCCAAGAATGTGGTTACAAGAATAAAAAACTGTTATAAGTCATCTTGAAAATCTTTTTGTGTGGTTGGAAGGTGTCTGGCTATGCATTAGCTATGTTAGTACTGGGATGAAGAACTTGATGTACTGTTGTGTAAGATGGTTTCTAGGAGAGCTATAATAGGTACAGAATGGCACAGGTATTAGTCCCAATCTAGACCTTTTGAAACTGCTTTTGGTGTTATCTTCCTTGCATAGGAAAGAATAGATGAAGAAACAATGAGACTTCATGCTCCAAACTAACTCTTAAGATTTCTTTGGAACTCGGAAGACTGTAGCATTGGTGTGCTATTTCTGTCTTCAGTGTTGCTGCATTGCTTTGGAAGACAGAGAAACAATAAAGGAGGCCTGTTCTTTTAAGTATCATTTAAGAGTATAATGTTTTGCGCTTCTCTGATACCTTCTGTAACACCTCATGACTGTAAGCGTACTATGCTGTCACTCAGGTGAGAGCTGTATCCTTTCACAATGGTTTGAATAAGCATTAGCTGTGCACAGACTATCTACTTCTGTCCTCAAATGTCAAATGCACTTCCTGTGCTCATCTATCCCTTCCTCTCCACTCCCAGTATATTCTCATTCCTATTTTTCTTACACTAGAAAACTTTGTTCCTTTTGTCTACTTTAAGGGTCACCATTTGTCTAAGCATTGTTAATCTTGCAGTTCCAATTCTGGTTTTGTTTGCTTTCTCTAAGTGTGATGGTAAAGCTCTTTAGGCCTCCAGATTAGGTTTGTATAGGGATGGTGTTTCTGTCTGCTACTAGTATTTTCTTGGGTATTGGTGGAGGGCAGCTTTTGCTGCTTTTAGGACTATGTCATTGGTGGCAAATTTTACCTACAAAGGATTAGTCCAGGTAGGGTTTTTCCCCCTCTTTTGGTTGCTTTCAACAAATGACTCAAAAGTTAAGGGAGAGGGAAAAAAAACCTCAAAAAAAAAACCCAACCAAAAAAAAAAAAAAAAAAAACCAAAAACAAATGCTTTGTTTGCACACTTTGACTTTATATATATTCCTATTTCTGTAGTGCTTGTAAGTGTTAAATCTTAGTTTTATCTAGTCTTTGTTCAGCATGGCCTGTGACCTGTCCCCTCTTCTGTAGATCGCTTGTAATTTTTATGATGTTACCAGCTTTATCTTAGCTGATGCAGTTTGGAATTGCTCTGGAAATTTTCTGTAAAATAGATTCAACCTCTTACACTTAGCTTGTTTAGAAAACTGTTTACTTTATCAAAGAAATGTATCTACTTGGTCTGACAGGCTCTGTTTAATTTTTTACCTCTAACTTGAGTGCTAGATTTTTTTAAAAGGAAAAAAAACTAATGGATTTGTAGTGAGAATTATTTGTTTCTTCGGGGGAAAAAAAAAATATATATATAGATATGAAGGTCATGATTGCATGTTCATTGGGTCTGTGTTAGCTTGAGCCAGTCCGCTGCAATGTTGATGAAACTGCAAGTACATTGACATGGACAGTATAGTCTAGTATCTCAGTGCTCTCTCAATTCTATTTAAAAAATCCAGTAGCATTTAATTAAAAAAAAAAAAAAGGTAAGTTTGCCTATAAGAAGGTAAATTATGCATGCTTTGAATGTGCTTTGCTTCAGATTCATTTGTGAAATCAAGTCTCGTACTGCTTGGGTGGTGATTCTGCTTGTGTACCTGTGTCCCCTTTATGAGAATTACAATAGAAAGTCACTTTATGTTATTAAATTTGTGTACTTCATTATGGGCTGTCTAACACCAAGATAAAAAATACGGTTGTTTAGGCTCTTAGAAGTGTATGGATAATTTAGAAGTAGTAGAAATGTGCCCCTCTTCTAGTCTTATTTAATACTGACATTCTGTTTAATTGAAAGGGTTTTGAAGCAAAAAAAAAAAAAAGGGGAAAGGAGGCTGAAAGAAGAGTCCTTTGCTTTAAATTATAATCTCTTTATGCTAGGTGAATAGAGATGATCAGATAATGCCACATAACAGATATTTGGGACAACTTCTTTGTTTCAGGTTTTTTTTTGGGGGGCCTCTATTTTTACATGCAAGAATTTCAGAAGTGACCTTCTGGAAGGAAATCCATATGGTTTGCGTTTTGCACCAAGAGGTGATGATCTCAGTAAGAAAGATACTCAAACTCAATACAGTATAATTTGAAATGCTTTTTATTGGATTTGACACTATAGAGAAAGAGAACAGCATAGGTAATCATGCATCCCTCATGTCCTCTAAAGAAGTTAGGAATGCAAGCTGTGCAGTATCAAATGAACCTTCAGTCCCTGTGCAGCCACACAGACCCTGCCTGTAGGAAGGGCTACCTCATTTTCAAGCTGTTACAGAATTTTGTTGCAAAATACTCTGTACATAATTTCTGCTGTCAACCAGGAATGATGTTTGCAGGAGAACTGAGAGCTGCACTTCTTGATAAAGACAAGGATATGCAAGTGGTGTTATCTCTGCTACCAAGTGGGAGCTGCCTGCAGGCAGCCTCTGTTACAAACTGGCTAAATTTATCCTGTGACCAAGAGATCAGCACAGGCCTGGGCCCGTTAATTAGCCAGGGTGGATCACTAACACTTAAACGTGCTGTGGTCTTCCAATCAGAACTGCTGTTCTCTTTGTAAAACATGGAACTCTTTCCAGTTTTTTTTTTTTTTTTACCTGTTAATGTTTTGCCATATTTCTTTAGGAATTGCTAAGTAGACTTAAAACAGCAGAGCTTTTTTTTTTTTTTTTTAGTGGTTAATGCCAATGTGGATTTCTGGCAATCTTCTGTTTGTAATTTGCTTTTAGAAGTGGAATCTGTGAAATACACAACTGTGCAAAAAACTGTAAATGAATGCAGCAAACAATAATTAAAAAATTGCATTCTAAATAGTGTTGGAGTTTCCAGTGAGAGTACAAATTAAATAAGTTACATTACTCATGAAACAGAATATGTCTCTAAGTGAATTTTCTCTTCGGATTCTTTATATAACCAAAGCACTCACTTCTAAACATATGCTTGCTTCCATATTTAGTGTAATCAATATTTGAGATTATAATATCTTATTTTTAACTACAAACAAATATGTTAACTTAAACATAATTAAAAGGACCATGGTGTGGCAAACCTACATTGTGCCTGCAGGTTTATCTTAACATGTCCTTGAGGCAAGAGGAGACCGCAGCACTATTACAGTTCTGTAGTTAAAGGCTGTCCTCTGTCATACTTTTATCATCACTTGATACAAGCTTAATTTATATCTTAAAAAAACCCAAAAACTCTGACTTTGAAAGTAATGCTGGGACACTAATGCTGTACAAAGTATTCACTACAAATGTTAAGATATGATACTTAGTCTGGATACTGCTTGATCTGGTAGGGATTTTAGAAAGCACGATGACTATGAATGAAGAGCTATGCGCCCAGAATGTAGAAAGCTTGCTTTCAAAGTAATCAGTTGTGTTGATGCAATTATGTGCAAAACCAAGTTGGTCTACCCTTTTATTTTACTTTTTTAAATCAATATATTGTTTCCCTCTTTAATTCTGAAACATACTTGTTCATAAACTTAGGTTTGTACCTAATGAGCAGGCTTTCTTAATTTTGTTTTGCAGTGTTTTTTGTGTAAACTACTTGTCTTGCCCACTATCTATTTGGTCTTAAACTTGAGTTTAAATTTAACCCTTCTGTGTTAGCTAGAACACAGTCTTAGCACCCTGACTTTAACTTGTGGAGAGGACTGAGAAAGTGTTTTTACCAGTCAAGATATGTATATCATATCTAAATATGCCTTTCTATTTTAAATTATTCTCTAGGCTAGACTGGTATGAAATAAAGCACTTTTAACATATCTTTTAAATGCATACCTTATAGTATGACTTCATTGCAGAGTTTAACCATTAAATTGATTTGGTTTCTCCCTCCCATCTGCTACTGAGAATTTAGCTCAAGTAACTTCATGCAATTGGGCAGACCTGATGTGAGCATGTGGCTTTACAGATAACTCATTTTAACTACCCGTGCAACCAGAATGCTTGATTCATTTCCCCAGTGAGTGTTTGACCAGTGATATATTTTACTACCAAAGCTTAATTCTTTACTGGCCTTCATTGAGTAGAGAAAAGGCTTAATATTTGCATCCTGATGGCATTTAATAAGAAGTTAACATGGCTCAAAGATGACAGTGGTCTTTTCTGGAGTGCCGCAGATATGAATTTGAAATGCATAATGTAGCATATCTAATCCTGCACGGTAGGGTAACTTACTCTTCAAGTGTTGTGCTTGTAAAGCAAATCAAATTGGAATAAAGCTTATTTTCAATTTAGATTAGACTGCAAGATAAAGTATTTCTCTTGCATTAAGTGTACCAGAGAAAGGAAGTAATAGAATAAATATTCTGAGTTTAGGTGAAGCTGCCTTAAAGATGGTTGGGTTTTTTCCATCTGCTCCAAGGCCTCTGTGTTGTACCTAAGAATGTTCAAGCTTCTGGGTAGCTGAGGAAACTATTTAAAACACAGCTGCTGTGTTATATTTTTCCAAGCTTGTTGAAAGTATGGTAGTGGTAGAACTGAGTAGCAGGTGCTTAATTTTTGCAAGACTTGTTATCATCTGCTGTGTTGTGCACTTGACTCTGAAGCAGTAGCAGTGAAGTAAAAATCTTAAGTGTAGCCCAACTTTCCAAATTTGAAACTAAAAATATGTTCAAAAAAGATTTTTGCCAGAAGTTGTTGGACTACATAGACTTATGTAATCAGCTTTCTCCAGGACTGCTTCTTAGATAACGTAAGACTTAGTTATTGCTGGTTTGCATCTTATGGTCAGCAATACTGTCTTGAGAGCAGGCATGTCTATGAAAGGCAAGGCCTCTTACTTAATCCAGACACAAATGACTGATAGTGTTTGAAAGGTTAATATGGAAAACTTGTAACAGTGCTGTTGTACTCTTGAACATATTACACTTGAATGTGGTGGTCATTGTAGAATGTGGGAATGTCTTCATGTTTATTTTAAATACAAAAGGGTAATCACTTATACATGTTTAATTATCACTTGTGACCTCCTTCAGAAGCAGCAGGAAAGAGGCTTTCTCTAATCTTGTTTATATGTTGTTCTGCATTGAGTGGAATACAAATCCAAAAATACAAACCACATCAAAAAGATCCTACAGCTGGATCTACATGTGCATACAAGTGGTCGAAGTTCATATTCTGAAAGACTGTATATCAAATGTAGTGTTTTGAGTAGTCTATTACTTGTCAGTAGGAAGCTTAAAAGGGAGGGGCAGTTATCTCAATGCATCTACTAAGAAAGAATTACAGTACCATTCCTTATGAAGTCAAACCTGCCTCAGAACTCTTACAGTACCTGACTTTGTTTAGGAAGCATTTGGAAAAGGAAATCACAACTTTTAGTTAGGAAAGATGTGGTTTGGGTTATGAATGTATGTGTGTGTGAGAATACAGTTTGCTACTTTTTTCTTTGGAAGTGTTGAGAGTCTTTGGGTTTTTTTGAAGTTGAGACTCAGGCTGTGCATGGTGGTAGGAATAGAAGTCTCCACACTGCCTATTAATGGAAACTGATTGTGTATTTAGTTTATTATTGAAGTTCATTTTGCATACAAAACATTGTAAAAAAAAAAAAAAAAAAAGATACATCAGCTAGCTAGAAACCAAGCTGGTACCGTAGTTCAGGAATCACATTGACCTAGCACCACCTCATGTCAGTTGAGAAGCACATTGCGCTGCTGGAGTGATAGCATGAGTCTAAAGAGATTGATTGCAAACTTGATGGCTGGGCTTCTCTGAGGGGGAGGAGGAAAAGGCAAGATAAAGGAACCCCTGGAATAACTGTGAAGATGTGCTTTAATAAAAAAAGATATTTATACAACTGAAGTGTGTACACTATCTGAATGCTTAAACAATCAACAAAAACAGTGTAGTTTTAAAAATGAAATAAAGCATCCTGTCAGGTTTTAGCTTTTTGTATCCCATTATCCTTTGAGGAGGACAAGCAAGGCATTTACCTTGGTGCAGAGCCATCCCCTAACTAATCATACCTAACATTATGTAAGCAATCACCAAACAAGAGTAATGCAATGTTAAGTAACTGTTGTCAGCAGTTGGAGTGGGTGGAGATGTCTAGTCTTGTGCTTATAGATATTATTGTTCAAAATTACAGCCTTTTATTCATAGTCTGGATATCTTTCTATCGATAAAATTTGCAAGTCTTGAAGTAGCTAAAAACTGCCTATGTATTAGTGATTGTTTTTACTTTATTCTTCTGGCCTGTGTCCCAGTACTAGTCTGGGATAGCTCTCCTGAAGTCATTGCTTGGCCTGGGGCTAAACTTCTGTGTCTCATCTTCTGAGAGAGATTTCCAATTGAATTAGAGCACTTTGAAAAGCTTTTAGGGCTTTGATATAAGCTGAAAACTGCTGGAGATGAGATTTATCAAACCCATTACAGTGCAGCATTATTCCATCTGATTAGTTGCTGTTGGCATACAGATAGGATTTGAAAGAAAACTGACTTTAGCAAAATTATCATTAATAATTCACGTGTTTATATTACACTTGTATATACTGTGTGCTTCTGATAGGAAGCTGTATTCATTGCAGTTCTGTGTATGTGAAATAGCCATGCGTCATTGGAAGGCTTCAAAAAGTAGCTATGTACAAGAGCAGAGTTAAATGCTTAATATTGACATCTGCTTTCTGCTAGAAAATGTTCTAAAACTGCAGCCTTTTTTTCTGGGATGTGTGATGGGGACTAACATTTTTCAAGTTAAAAGCAGAGGTGACAAATTAAGCATTTGATAGAAACAGACCTTATGGGTTAATCTGACTTTGAACTCTGTCTGCATTAAAGCCCCCCCCCCCCCTTTTTATCATCAAATATACCAATATGTTTTCAATAAATTGGCTGCAAATCAAATTTCTAGGTGTTTTTTCTTTCTGTAACTTTTAGAGAACATACTTGCCAAACAATGTTTGATTATAACTTTCCCTTATACTGAGCAAGAGCCTTGCTTACTCACCAAAATAGGTCTGTTACCAGGAGAGTGGTGTTCTTTATATAAAGAAAGTGTAAAGTACATATATGCAGTCTTAAATTGTTACTCGTGATTTTATCTACTGAGCATTTTAAGAGATTTTTATGTAACTGTTATATATGTCCCTGATGAGTTTGACATTTGTAAAAAAAAAAAAAAAAAAATTGCATCCATCCTCATGCTAATTAGGCTTTTCACACTAAACTCTCATACAGTTCAGTAATCATTTCGACTTTTCAAATGTTTTTTCTTTATTAAAGGTATACTTTTTATACCTTTTGTTCTTACTCTGAATCATTCAACATTTATGTTTTAGTATGTCCTTTACAATTTTATCAAGAGTCTCAAGACTTTTAAGTTTTGTAACAAAGTTAAAATGAGAGTGACTGGTTTGTCATTCTAGACTGGGGGAAAAAAAACCCCTGAAACTCTTGATTTTTTTTTTTTTTTTTTCTGTCTACTTTCAAATTAAGCGTGTTTGGCCTGAGCTGAGGCATGATCCAGATATTCTTTGCAGAATGAAAGCCTTAGTTTGGGTGGACTTAGTATCTTTTTTTTAATGCTTTGACATTACAAATACATATTCAACCCCCAAAGAATTATGCTAAAACTAATTTTAAAGGTATTTACAGTTGTGGTTTTTGGAAGTTGAGCTGCAGTAATGGAAAAAATGATTTTTTTTTTTTTTTTTAGCTATGCTTAGAGCATCTCTGCTGCAGGACTTGTAACTTCATGTACATACAAAACTGTTGAGCTTAAATAGCTTTTAATGCTTAGAAAGGGGACAATGACAAGGGCCGTTACTTTATCTCTACTTTGGGAAATGCAACTTTCAGATGGTGACCAAGTAAATAATTTGATGGAGGCATCCACAAGATCTAGTTAGATCTTTTGCCCCTTAAGTATTGAATTTCTAAAACTCTGCTATTGAAGCAGTAATGAGCTATTCTATTACAGTTATCAGAGTCCAAATATTTCATGATCTGACGACAATTTTTCTCTCCAGGACTGTATTGTAACCATCCTGTCCTTCAGCTGCTTTCCCTTGAGTGGGCCTGGTAAGTTTCTACATTCCATTAAAAGTAGTCTTGTCAATGCCAGAAGGGTTAACTTACTTTCAGCTATCCTTCTCCCTTCAGTTGTGAATTTGGAATAAGAATAAGCTTCTGCCTTAGGTCAGCTGTTATTTGTCTTTTTATAACTTGTCAGCTCTGCTTGAAACTGAAATGCCTGGTACCAATATATTATGAAAATGAGCTGATAGTGTGCCCAGGTGGCCAAGGCATGTAGCATCTTGGCTTGTATCAGAAATAGCGAGGCCAACAGGAATAGGGAAGTGATTGTTGCACTATACTTGGTACTGGTGAGATCGCATCTTCAGTGCTGTGTTCAGTTTTGGGCCCCACAGTACAAGAGACTAAGGTGCTGGGCACATCCAGAGAAGAGCAATGAAGCTGGTGAAGGGTCTAGAGCGAGCACAAATATTAGGAGTGTCTGAGAGAATGGGTTAAGTAGCCCGAAGAAAAGGAGACTGAGAGGGCACCTGAAAAGGAGGCTGTAGTGAGGTGAGGGTTAGTCTCTTTTCCCAAGTTACAAGTAGTAGAACAAGAGGAAACAGACTCAAGTTGCACCAGGGGAGCCTTAGATTGGATATTGGGGAAAATGTCTTCACTGAAAGGGTTGCAAACATTGGAACAGGCTCCTCAGGGAAGTGGTGGAGTCACCATCCCGTGAAGTATTTAAAAGACCTGTAGATGTGACACCCAGGGACATGGTTTAGTGGTGGACTTGGCTGTGTTAGGTTGATGGTTGGACTTGATCTTAAAGGTCTTTTCCAACCTAAGTGATTCTCTAAGTAAGAAAAAAAGCAGAACACCACCATTGCTTCATACCTGTACTGCTTAGCAAACTATGCTTTTGTTTTCTTCCCAGATGGTAGAGTCTGTGGTATTGCCATTGATTCTGGATAGCTTATTAAATTGTAATGCAAAATGTAAAATGTTGGCCTCCATTTTTGACAAACCTGCCTTTCTGCCAAACCTTGGTATATCAGATTGTGACTGAATTATACTTCTTGAAGTCTTGCGTGCTTTATATTTTAACATTGTTATTTGATTAAAAAAAAAAATTACTTCCCAGTTGGAATAAGACTAGCTGCAAGTGGTCGCCTGTGTTGTATTGATCATGCAAAATTCTGGCTTCACATTTTATATGAGCATGCCCAAGTATGCTCTCTTCTGTTTCATGCAGCTATAGTAATGCATAGCTTAATGGATCCCAATGCCTGCAGTAAGGCAACAGTCTTAATGAAAGCTGAAATATTTGCTCTTTAGTCTAAACCATTAAAATATATTCAGTGTTTTCCTCATCCAGAATGAAGACAAATGTGAAGATGGCATGTCCAAGGAATTTTAAAAGATGTAGACCTCCTGACTGACCAGAGCTGTGTATTTTATTCCCTTTAATTACTAAAGTAAGTATGAATTAAAGTTGTGCTGCTGAGGGGTTAAGTGTGGCATTTTTGTATGTATGACAATACCGGACAACAAGAAGTTGTTAGCTTAATTTTTATTGTTAGTATATTTAAATCTCTTGGTGGGAGATGACAGGGAATTATATCATATGTAATGTAAAACTGCTCTTCTGAGAATCTTTGTATTTTATTATTGGGTAGCATATTTCATCTAGTACAAAAGTCTAAATTACAAGAGCTATCGTGTTATTTTGCTCTGATTTTGGAATTCTTTGGAAATGAGAAATCACTTTTGCCATGTAGGTGTAGGACAGTAGTGAAAGACTACTGGTAATACGAGACAATTCTTTAACTTATACCTGCCTGTTTTTTTTTCTTCAACAGTACCCTAATGTTTGGTCAAAATCTATGTTCTCCTATTCTCTGATGCTAGTTTTATTCTTCATTTGAACTTTTGAATGCAAGTAGTTTTTCTTAAATAAGATGATGGCTAGGGTTAAATGCCAGGAGTTTTTGGATCTTTTTGCCATGCTCTGGATGCTAGTCCAAATGCTACACATGTGAAACTGAAAACAGTAATTAGCTTCAGTTGTTTGTAAGGCGAGATAAATAGTTTTTAACATTTCTCTAAGGATCTCTTTTTTTCTTTTGTTTTCTCTACCAGCTGCTGTTCTCTCACAGGTGAAAGTCATGATCACGCTAACAGAACTCAAATACTTAGCAGATGCCCAGTCATCCTACCACATACTAAAACCATGGTGGGATGTCTTCTGGTATTACCTCACCATGATAATGCTGCTAGTTGCTGTGCTCGCTGGGGCCCTGCAGCTTACTCAAACCAGAGTACTGTGTTGTCTTCCTTGCAAGCTAGAATTTGACAATCATTGTGCTGTGCCTTGGGATTTGGTTAAAGCCAACCTTAACATGTCTGCTAACTCTCCAGCACAGATAATCATCCCGCTCAAAATCCAGAACGATCTCCACCGGCAGCAGTATTCCTATATTGATGCAGTATGTTATGAGAGAGAGCTTCACTGGTTTGCCAAATTTTTTCCATACCTAGTGCTTCTGCATACCTTTATTTTTGCAGCTTGCAGTAATTTTTGGCTTTACTATCCTAGTACAAGTTCCAGGCTTGAGCACTTTGTAGCCATTCTGCAGAAGTGTTTTGATTCTCCATGGACAACACGAGCCCTCTCAGAAACAGTTGCTGAGCAGTCTGTGAGGAAGTTGCCAATAGCCAAATCAAAAGCATCACCTGGGAGTTCAGTAGATATAGGGGCCAGCAGACAGTCCCTGCGGTATTCACAGCCTGGCTTGGAAACAACTGGAAGAGAAAATTCCTCAAGTGTTCTTGACAAAAAAGAAGGGGAACAAGCTAAAGCTATATTTGAAAAAGTGAAGAAATTCAGAGTACATGTTGAAGAGAAGGATGTCATATATAGAGTGTATATGAAACAGATTATAGTGAAAGTCATTGTATTTGTAATAATAATAATTTATGTTCCCTACTATTTATCATTTATTACACTTGAAATTGATTGTGTAGTCAATGTTCAAGCCTTTACAGGCTATAAAAGGTACCAGTGTGTTTATTCACTAGCAGAAATTTTTAAAGTTTTGGCTTCATTTTATGTTGTTTTAGTGATCTTCTATGGCTTAACTTGCACTTATAGTTTGTGGTGGATGTTAAGAAGTTCACTTAAGCAATATTCTTTTGAGAAATTGAGAGAGAAAAGTAATTACAGTGATATACCTGATGTAAAGAATGACTTTGCATTTATTCTCCATTTGGCAGATCAGTATGATCCTCTTTATTCCCAGCGATTCTCAATATTCCTGTCTGATTTGAGTGAAAACAAACTGAAACAGATAAATCTTAACAATGAATGGTCAGTGGAAAAGCTGAAAAACAAACTAGTAAGAAATTCCCAAGACAAGATTGAACTTCACCTTTTCATGTTAAATGGTCTTCCAGACAGTGTCTTTGAACTGACAGAAATAGAAGTCCTAAGCCTGGAACTTATTCCTGAAGCCAAACTTCCTTCAGCTGTGACCCAGCTGGTCAATCTGAAAGAACTCAATGTTTATCACTCGTCACTAACTATGGATTATCCAGCAGTCAGCTTTTTAGAAGAAAATCTGAAAACATTGCGCCTGAAGTCCAGTGAGATGGGAAGAATTCCCTTTTGGGTGTTTCATCTGAAAAACCTACAAGAATTGTGCTTAACAGGATATTTTATGCTAGATCATCACAACTCCATATACAATGAAAGCTTTCAGGGGCTAAAAAATCTGAGATCAATTCACTTGAAAAACAACCTTTCCCGCATACCTCAAGTGGTTACAGATCTTCTGCCCTCTTTGCAACACTTGTCTATCAACAATGAGGGGAATAAACTGATAGTGTTAAACAATCTGAAGAAGCTGGTAAACCTGAGAACCTTGGAATTAATCTGCTGTGATTTAGAGCGCATTCCCCATTCAATTTTTACCCTAAACAATTTACGTGAAATTGACTTAAAAGAAAATAATCTCAGAACAGTGGAAGAAATAATTAGTTTTCAACATCTTAAGAACCTTTCTTGCTTAAAACTGTGGCATAACAGTATTTCATATGTCCCTGTGCAGATTGGTGCACTATCAAACCTGGAGCAATTGTATTTGAATTATAATAATATTAAGAATGTTCCATTGCAACTATTTCTCTGTAAAAAATTACATTATTTGGATCTTAGCTATAATAAGTTAACCTCCATCCCTGAAGAAATCGCCTATCTGACCAATCTGCAGTACTTGGCTTTGACAAAAAACCATGTAAGTAAAACTTTTGCCTTACTACTTCTGGGGGAAAAAAATAAACTTACCTGCACTCTGTTCTGGAACAGCCCTGATTCAAAATGCTTGTGCAGTGTTCATGATTAGAGTAAACAGAGTCAAAAGAGAAGATGTTGGATGGCAATTATGTAGTTACCGAAACTTGTCTATTCAGAGCTTGTGTAGCTATGTTGTTCTGCAGGAGCAGGTTGGGAAGGCTATAGAAAGGTATCTTTACCACCTCTGCAGCTGTCTGTTGTATGTAGTATTTAATGGAAGTGAAGAGTGCAAAATTTTTACCTGAAAGTGTCAAATCAAAAACTGTGATGAATCAACAGCCAGTTGATAGATGGTAACTTCAGTGGCAGTGCTAAACTGGCTCATTAGTGTGAGATCCTGGCTTGTGATGTAAGACTCCTTTTGAGGTTTATAATTGTTGTCATTGGTGAGATTGTTTGAATGCTATGCTGGTACTGTGGACCAGAACTGCGTTGTTCCTGTGCTGCCCAGATAACTGCTTGTAGAGGTTTCACAACACAGGAACTGCTAATGTCTCTCCACAGTCTGTTTATTCTCCTAAGCAATTCTAAAGAGTAGCCTGTTTATGTCCCCTCCCATCTGCGCACCTTTGGATGCACTTCTGTGCATGCATGGATGTGCTTCCTTCACAATACTTACGCCTTGACCTCTGCCAGTAGTTAAGCATCTTCATATTAAAACAGGTGTGTAGTGTTCTTAAGCACTTTAACACACAATTTTAGAAGCATTGCAATCTTCCTTCTCCATGTGTTTCCACAAGCTAAGAGGGTTAATTACCTTAAAATAAAACCAGGAAACAGCAAAATGTATAGCTGCATACAGGCTAACAAATTCTAATGTGCTTTTTTTTTTCCTAGATTGAGATGCTGCCTGATGGATTATTTCAGTGCAAAAAGCTGCAATTTCTTCTTCTGGGAAATAACAGTCTGGTGAATTTGTCCCCTTGTGTGGGTCAGCTACTGAATCTTGTTCAATTAGAGCTCACTGGAAACTATCTAGAATCACTTCCTGCTGAACTGGAAGAATGTCAGTTCTTAAAGCGGAATAGTCTAGTCGTAGAAGAAAGGTTGTTAAAAACACTTCCACTTCGTGTAAGAGAGCGTTTGCAGACATGCTCAGATAAGTGCTAAGTTTAAAAACGAAACTGCATCATTGCACTCTATAAGCCTTTTGCTTAACATCTCTCTAAAGATCTGTATAGGTAGAGAAGAGGAGGAGAGATAAGTTTACAAATCAATCTTAAATGCATTGAGCAGAGTTGATTCTATCAGAAAAGAGAAATTTTTAGATGTTAACAAAAAATGCAGCCTTTAACAGGTAATCATATGCTTGAAAAACCTGAAATGTTGTTGAGTTCTACTGATGGAAATAATGCAGCTAAATGTTTCTGGTAATACTGAAATGAAAGGGTTGATTGGCTATAATGACAGTGTATATACTTTTTTTCCTATGGGAACTGTTTCTGTTGATAATGATAACTTTTAAACAGTTTCGTTTCCTGCCATATAAGGTCTAAGAACTGCCTGAAATTAGTTTTTAACTATGAACTCATCACTAACCTAGAATATGTTAAATTAAGACTCTAAACTATTTGAGCAGTTCACTTGCATGGGGTGTACTGAAAGTAATTTTTCAACGTACCTTAATTTTTAAAAGCTTTTGATAAGTACTTGAGCATTAATTCTGTAATTGTGGAAGATGCCATTTGAATCTTGCTAATGAAACCTGTTGGACAATAATCCCTGATAACCAGTTGCAACGTTTTGTCTTAAAAATAGTAAATGCAGAATGAATTGTTGCATATAAATTGGGAGGAATCAGAAGAATATGGAGCAATTTGTGCACATGTACTAGACAACAAAACTTACAGTAATAACACAAATTATGATGGCAAATAGAACATGATATAGTTGCAATGTTGTCTTACGTATCTTGTGAGCATCCCAGGTGTTATTGTAATATGTTGCTGTTTAACATTTTGTAACTTCTCATTACTGACTGCCTCAGTGCTGGTTCTACACACCTAGTTACTGGATTTCAGTAGCAGGGAAGAGGATGAAGGAGGTTTGTATTGAATAGGGACAGAAAGACACAGTTAAACCAAATAATCACACAGCTTATAAGCACTTGGGAGGGGAAAACAGGAAGCATTCTTCTAGGGATGTAATAATTTCATGAATTATAGTTGCAGAATGAGCTCTTATACTACCCTTAATACTTGCAAAACTGAATGAAAATAAAATGGTTCCTGACTTCATTCTTCTGCTGTGTGCTGTTTTATTGTGTTTGAACTCTTAACTTCCATGATGTTTATCATGTTCACTAAAAACATAAGCTGTGCCTCTGGCCATGCTTTCAAAAACTGCATTTAAAACCTTTCTGCATTATAGTAAAGTTTTCAAAGCAAATCTCAATTATGCATTAAACAGATGAGGTAAACTGTGCTGTTAATCACTTCGTGACTAAGTATACCTTGCAGTTGGTAATAACACCCATAAAACACTTTAGTACTAAAGACTACTTTTAGTCGTTTCTTGCTCCCATTTCAGTGCCACTTTTTTGTAAGGTTTGCTTTGAATGAAAATGTCCAAATTAAGTTTGATCAACATGGAAGTAGTGTCTGTGCAGTAGCAGTGCAAGAGGTGCATTTTAATTCACTTTTCTGATGACATTCCAAAGATCTTTGTAGTACTGTACTTAGGGAGCCAAAATGTCGTAAAACTAAAACTTTTTATGTAGTTTCAGACATGTTTAGCATAAACTGGTTAGTTGTGTTTACATGGAGGCCAGTGCTGCTGGAACAGACTTTCATAGTGTTCATATATAGATCTTTCAAACTTTCGGTTTGAGTTATGTAATAGTTCCATGGGAATTGACATGGTTCACAGACAGAGCTAGTTGTGGTAGATGTGTAAACTAGAGTACATTGATTTTTCACTCACGTGGCAAGAGTTTTGCTAATACTTCCTGTAGGGCTTTTAGGACTACAATGCTACAGAATGCTTCATGCCAGAATTTGACACACAAGACTTGCAGTCTAGTAATTTTTAAAAGATTTAAGCAAGCATTTTCTTTGAAGCTTTTTCTAAATTGGAAAGCTATATTGAAAAATTCAAATTAGCAAGTAGCTGACTTGGCCAATAACTTCAGCAATGTATCTCTCCTTTTCTACCATCAACAATACTGATGGAGGCAAACAATTAAATGTGTTTTATGCTAGTTCTGTCAGAGTGAAATGACAGAAGTAATTCAGAAAAAGGTACTTAATTTCTAAAACATGTAACATCAAAGGGTATGAGAAAACCTAAAAAATATGTAAGAATATAAATACTGCTTTATAGATTGAATGGGTTAGATTTTTCTTTTCAGACTTTATTTTTTTCACTCTGCACCACCTCAAGCAATTTGGATTTTTTTCACTGCACGTTTGAGAGTTTTATGAACCACCCAGGCAAGCCAGAAAATCTAGAAGCTTTAGCCTTGCTTTCAAACCACAGTGTGCCTTCATTATCCATTTTGTACCATGAGACCCGATGCTATTGCTTAGAAGTGAGAGCGGAGACAAATGTAACTGAATTTCTTGAATTCACTTCAGCTATGACCTTAATATTCAATATTTCTTAAAATGAAAAGATTTTCAGGGACCTAATATATAAATCCATTGTAAAACTTTGTATCATAAGTATTGTTGGCATCTAGTCTTTGTATTAAACAATCTCATAAAAAAAGCAAAACCAAACCTTTTCAACTTGTTCCAGTGTTGTATCATGTTTAAGAACTTTGTATTGTGACCTCCTGTTTCATGAACTTTTTTTAATTAAATTGTTTTGCATTACAATTCCATGAAATGTTCTTTATTTTCCATATGAGATGCTTCATTTAATGCAATGCTCATGAGTCTGCTTTCAGCTATTCCAGGCATATCTTTACAGGAAACTCTGAAGGTAATGAACAGCAGTGGGAAGGAGTGCTATGCTGCATATCAAAGCAGTTTGCATGTTCTGGGCTGGGAGAGAAGCTCTTCTGTTGATTAGAACTAAGCTTCCATTTTAATTGTTACAGGACCTTTTCCAAATCTCCCACTTCAAAACTGAGTAAATCTCAAATGCAGCTTGAAATTGTGTTGGGAGATGCAAGAAGGCAATACTGCTTTTCCCAGATTATGTGGCTAACCTTCTCCCAAAAGGTGGGGGGGGGGGGGGGGGGG